>VWZS01009399.1:131375-172591 GCA_013397075.1 Rhabdornis inornatus | reverse complement strand
CTCCTCTCCTCTCCTCCCGGGCTACTCCATCCAAGGGTAGCTTGGCAGCCTTGGAATACACCATAATTCCTTCACAATTCAAAGAAATGGGAAACCACAATGTGGTAACTCATGTTAGGGGGAAACAAAGCAGGAGTAAAAGCAGCAGAAACAGCAAAAACACTGAAAAACACCAAAACCACACTGAAATTAGACAGCTCAAAATTAGGGCAGAATGATTTGGCAAAACTCCTCAGAAGGAAAAAAATATATATATCTTTATCTTTTGGGGGTTATTTTTATATTCACTATTCCCATGAAATTTTGTATCAAGTGGGTAAAAGAAGGCTGCTAAAATCAATGCTCTTTTATTTTCATCTCAAGATCCTCAAAAGCAGACTCAAAAAGGATAAAAATATAAATCATTCTTCTGTACTCCACTTCTCAGAAAAGCACTTTACTTCAGGCACACTTTTATAGGATCTGAACCAATGACTTTTTTTTTCCCGCAGTCTAGACTTCACATTAATGGTTTCAGGACCTATTTTGGTTTGTTTCCAGCCAACTGGGAATAGCCAGGTGACAGTTTCTCCTTCCCAGCAAGTTGCTGCATTAAGCATTATGATAAGGAGGCTTAAACCAGGCCTGGAACTGTGGGAAATCCCAGGAAAAGCCTCTGTGAGGTCTCAGCACAGGCTCAAGAATTGAGGTAGAATTTAAAAAGAACCTGTCCAAGTTATCTCTGTGGCCCCTTGACCTCTGAAAGTAAATGTGGTGAAAGCTGAGGCTGGAGGGACCATCCCATCCCCACCATATCCATCCTGAAATCCTGGAGCGTGCTGCAGCTCTTCCTTTGGAACAGGAGCAGCAGCAGCAGTGCCTGGAGCAGGGAGCAGCCCTGGCAGTCCCCAGCTGGATCATCCCATCCCTGGGCTGTGACAGGAATTCCCCAAGCTCTCCTGCCTTCCCCAGTGCTTCCCATCCTGCTGGGACTGACTGGGACGAGGTGTGTGTCCTCTGGGACAAAGCACAGCTTCTGGCTGCCATTCCCAGAGAATTCCCTGCCTTCTGCTCCCTGCCCAGTTCTGCCAGCCAGGACACACGAGACAATTCAGGATGAGGGCAGAGTGTGAAACCCCGAGTGCTGGCAGCTTTACCTTTGGCATGCCTTGGGCCAGGTTTCTTATCTTGGCAGGTGATTTCACTGAGTCGCTGGGAATCTGGTATCTGACAAAAGCCAGAAAATGGCTCTGACTGGGATGGACAGTCCTGAGCTGGAGATTTTCCCAGGAGCCTGAAGTCACACAGAACACAGAAGGACTTACCTCTATGGATTAACCAGCCTGACCCTGCTCAGGCTGAGGACTGTATGATCTCACAAGATCTTTTCCAAGCCATGTCATGTTCCCAGAAAATCCCAGTTTTCTGGGATTGATTTTCTGATCCCAGAAAATCAATCAGCCTTTGCCAGGTATTAACACTGCCCTCAACACTCCCTGTGCTTGTATCTCCACTCCTCTGTGCTTTTCTCCTCCAAGGCTGTATCCCTTTCTCGCTGAGACTGACACTGAGCACCCAAAATCCACCCAGCTCCAGCTCACCTTCCTTCTCATTTCATTTCTTTTTCCCCTCACGCTTTTAAAATAATTGCCTTGCTCTGAGCAGATGTGTTTGTAAACAAAGACACATGTGCCTAACTGTGAACATGCACCCTTCAGTAAATATTATTGTAGCATTTTTATGGTCTTCTCTGCTGAAGAAACAGGGAGGGAATCTGCAAGATGGTTTCAGAGTCTGGCTTGCTGACAAACCCCAAGAATCCTGGAGCACAAATGCAGAAATGCTGTGCTGACCTCAGCTCTGTCCTGGAGCACCCAGTGCCCTTCCCCTCGCCTTGATGTGCTGCCAGAGGCTCTTCCCAGTGGCAAATATTGGCAAATATTCCATCAGGACATTGCAGACTGACCCAGCACTGTGTGTCAGCAAAGCTGAGCTCACTCCCAGCTGCATGTGCCATGGCAGTGGTTTCACCTCGTCCCTCAAAGCACAGCTTCTGGGGGTATTTTTACTGGTGTCAGAAACCGAGACTGACAATCCTGCTGGTTTTGTTTCCAGCATGCACAGATAAATTGAAGCTTTTCTCTATAAATGATTTGCCCTAGAAAGGAAAATAACAAATGGAGAAACCCAAAAATACTGGGGGTATGCCATGAGAGAAGGTTTATCCCATCTCTGGGCCTGCTCTCAGGAGTTAGATCTTAGAAACCTGGGGTTTTTGAGCTTTCTGTGCTGTCTGGCACTGACCCCCTGGAGAACACTGCTTTTGACTTAAGGCTTTAGAAACAGCTTCTAAATTTGAGTCATGAAATTAAAATTACGGGTGTATAATGAAATAGAAGTGTGTGCTTTTACATAGTACTGAGTTTTAAATTAGAAGTTTTTATAGTATAATAATAAATATAAGACAATATGAAAAATTTTAAGTGTTGTCTCTTTTAGTGTTCATCTTTTTTTTCCTTTTTCTTCATAAGTTTTAAGCAGAGTTTTTAGTTAGTGTCACACTAAGAATCATAAGAATTTAATTATTAAGTTATAAGGAAAAATAATAAAGTGTTAATTCTCTATTAGACTGATTAGCTCTAAGAAACCTCGTAGCAGCTGTGCTCAGGCTGCCTTGGAAAATGACACAAAGTACAGTCTTAAAAGCACGAAGGAATAGGTGCAAACCACAAAACCATGTCTTTTCTCTTTGGGTTCCTACTGCCAAAGCACTGGAAACTGTAAAAAGAGCGTTCTCTCAGGAATTCAGGGGGTGGGAGGTGGCAGCTTCGGGAGACACAAATATTTCAGGTTGTGACTCAAGGCTCCAGCAGTGCCCATTCATTATTTTTATTCCACTTTGATACCATTGTCCCGTTACATTCACAAGCCCGCCGGGTATCCTGTTTTGTTCCCTGACACCATTCCCTGCACAATCGCAGGAAGCCCATCAGGAAGGGCCATCGGGGCTGTTTTGTTTCCATCCGCAGAGAACAAAACAAGCTCCTCCAGCCCGAGATGACTTATCCCAGACTGAGGAAAAACAACAGCATGAAAGGATCCCAGCAGCATCTCCAGGAGTGAGCACAGCCTGCCCTGCCCCGTGCCTGGAGCACCTCAGCACCTCTTGGGGAATGCTCAGCCATGGGAAGGCTAAACTGGAAGGAAATGTGAGGAATGATCCATCACTGACATCTACAGTGCACAGTGAAGGTCTGGACACTCTATGGGGGGTCAAACACAGTCCTACAGCTGAATCCTAAACCAGATGTGCCTTGCGTTTTCCAGAGTGAAGGCTTGAGTCTATTTGTGCCCTGAGACACAAGGTGTGGGTTAAATCTGAGTTCAGGGTCTGGGTTAAATCTGAGCTCAGGGTCTGGCTGCC
Source organism: Rhabdornis inornatus (assembly GCA_013397075.1). Taxonomy (NCBI): domain Eukaryota; kingdom Metazoa; phylum Chordata; class Aves; order Passeriformes; family Rhabdornithidae; genus Rhabdornis; species Rhabdornis inornatus. Next base: position 169,188 of record VWZS01009399.1, on the reverse strand, counting down.
CAAGACACCCAGAGCACAAACTCAGGGTTTGAGGCCTGAGTTGGGTTTGGGTTAAATCTGAGCTCCAGAGCACAAACTCAGGGTTTGAGGCCAGAGCTGGGTTTGGGTTAAATCTGAGCTCGAGGCCTGGCTGCCCAAGAAACCCAGAGCACAAACTCAGGGTTTGAGGCCAGAGCTGGGTTTGGGTTAAATCTGAGCTCCAGAGCACAAACTCAGGGTTTGAGGCCAGAGCTGGGTTTGGGTTAAATCTGAGCTCCAGAGCACAAACTCAGGGTTTGAGGCCAGAGCAGGTTGCTTGGGCTGGGTCAGAGCCTGCATCACACAGAGCCCAGAGATAAGAGGAGAGGGGGGAGGTGGTCCAGGACTCCCAGGAACCCATTTGTTCCCCAAGGAGCACATGCACGCTCCTGATCCAGCGCTGGGAGTCTGATCTCTGCCTCTTTGCCAGACAAATGGCAGAGATCCATCCCGTCTGACTGGGACGGACAGGCCCTGAAGGGAATTCCCAAAGAGCCTGAAGTCACACAAACCACACTTGCACTTACAGGTGCTGGGAGCCACAGCGCCTTAAATCCCTCTCAAATATCAGGTTTAAATCTCGAGATTGGCTCAGGTTTGCGTTTCCCTGCCCCTGGGCACACTCAGGTGCTCTTGTGCATCACTCCAGCCTCTGCTGGCTGCTGACCCACACCCCAGCTGCTGTGCTGAGCCTGGCAGTGGAGCTCAGGGCTGCCACCCTGCTGGGATGGCACGGATCTGTGTTTTCCTTGTGCACCGAGCCCAGCCCCTGTGGCTCCAGCGACAGGATTGTTTCTGCCTACGCCTATAGCAAAAGCAGAGATTTTGTGAACAAGCCTGCCCGTGGCATTCCAAGGAAAACAGCTCAGCTGGATTGCACTGAGATATTTTCTTTGTCAATCTTGATCAAGATATTTGAACAGGAAAACCCAGTTTACACCAGTGGAAGTTCCCAGGGGCTTTTGGTTTCTTTACAAAGGAACACTGATGTTTTAACTTTGGGGCAAGAGGAAGGTCCTGGAAGGATTCAGGGATTGCCATCACTCCTACCTCTTGGACAAAAAGGCTAAATTCTATCCTGTCACCTGGGCTGGAACCCAAAGTTAACATTGCCATACAAAAAGGAGCTGACAAGGTGCTGTTCTTCCTCCTGATATCAAACATGACAGAGCAAAGACCACCCCACCAACAGTTCCAGGGAGCTGCAGCAGGGAAAGCTCCCTGCATAAATGTAGTGAAACTCTTGCTGAGGACAAACATTCCCGCTAAATAAACACATGCAAGGCCTTCTCTGGTGTTACACCTACAAGAACCAGGCTTGAATCAGCAAGAATCTGCAAGAACCAGGCAGTGAATACTGGCTCACCCAACAGCAGATGTGAGACTAAAAATGAAAAAAGGGCTCTTTCACAGCTGTATTAATGTCCCCATGGCCCAGTTTCTCTGACTGTGTGATGCTGCCTCCCAAAGAGCTCAGGTTTTGTTAAAGCCATCCCCTGTCCTTGGAGAAGGAGGCCACAGAACATCCAAGTGTTATCCCAGGGGTAGGATTGATAGACAAAGCAAAACTGACTTTCCTCTGAGACTGAGCAAAAAACCCTCACCAAAATCTCTTATCAGTGATCATTAACAGAAAGGCTGTTGGCTTTATCAGCCTGGTACTGAGAAGGGCTTTGAGCCTGGCTCAGATAAATGAGGTCCCTTGCCACCTCCAGAAGTCCCAGAATCATAGAATGGTCCAAGTCTGTGCCCAGGGATAGTTTTCCATACCTGGGAGATGCAATGTCTGGTGCAGCAGGGTCCATGGATGAGCCCCTGGCAGGGATTTTGGATGTTCTGCTGCAGGGAGGGGAGGCAAGAGCTGCAGCAGAGGCTCCTGGTGAGTTTGGGAGGGGCTGAGAGCCAGGGCTGCCAGGAGGCAAACCCCAGCCCAGAGCCCACTCAGTGCTGTGGCTTTGGCCAGGTCACCCAGCTCTGCATCCTTCTCCTGGACTGGATGTGAGGCTAAGAATGTGTACCCAAGGGCCAGTTTGGGGCTGATTCTGCAGGTTTCTGCCATCCCTAGGACCTTTGCTTAGACCTCTGTGGGATTCATGTTATCCCTCAGCAGATCCCCACGTGCACAATCAATGTGATGGGTTTGTTCTGGTTTATTTTGCTGTATTTTAAAAGAAAATCGTTAGCTCTGAGTTGATGACTGAAGTAGGGAGCTGTCAAGTTCTGTCACAGCAATGATCCCAAAAGACAAAGCCATCATCAGCAGACACAGATAAGGCTGTTCCAGTGATTTTGCATCATGGGAACCAACACAAAGCACCCAAACACCGCTCCAAGTCATTGTGCCAGTGTAACTAAACCAAGACTAGACCCCAGGCTGCCCCCAAAGCTCTCTCCTATAGAACAGAGGATCTGCCTTTCCCCCCTGCTCTTTGGGGTGTTTTCTGAGCTGACTGCAGCACGTTTTCCTTTTGCTGGAGAGTTTCTTACACTCAGACCGTGCTCAGTAACACAAATAAGAAGCAGAACCCTCGGCACATCTCCATGTTCTCAGCAGAGCTGATAGCTCTGCTCTTATCTATAGCAGGGCAAGTCCCCTGAGCTGTGTTGAAAAGCCTTTTATCAGATGCAGTGTAAGGAGAGTTCTCTCTGAGACATAGCTCTGCAGCTTTGGCAGCGAAGTGGGGCTTCTGACTGAACTCCTCTGGTTTTGTTTAGTGTTGGGGTGAGGGAGCAGGACAAGGTCCTGTTTGTGGGGCTGGCAAGACAGGTCTGCTCCTTGGCCTTCCCGAAACAACTCCCCACTCCCTGAGCCAGAGGAAAGCCCTGTCAGAAATGCCTTAACGATCTTCTAATATTTCCCTGCAATTAAAGGGCACATCTGTCTTGCAGACCCTGTCCTCCTTTGCTAAAGCACAGACATGAACTAAACAGTCTGTCGTGTCGGGCTGGGGTAACAAAGGGGCCCATTCATAACACAGCACTCCACCACTTTGTGTGTGAGAAGTGAAAGAAAGTTTGCATTTGGAGAATAACCTGTGCTGGAGCGAGCAAGAGACTTCTGCTCTCATAAATCAATCAGCTTTCCGTGCTAATAACCCAGCCTGCCTCACAGTCCTGCCTGCAGTGAGCAGCAGCCACTTGCAGAGCCCCAGCTCTGCCTGCAGGGCTCAAGGGAGACCCTGCTGGCTCTGAAAACTCCTGAAAGGATTAAAAAATTGGTGTCAACTTGGGTTTTTCCAGGCATGGAGGAGAAGGGGCAGTCCCAGCCCAGGGAACCTGGGGGACACCTCGCTGGCCTGAGCTGTGTCAGTGCCTGGCTGGCATTTCACACTGTCCCTGTGCCTGGGACACTGGGTCACAGCCAGGGAGGGTCCTGCTCTTGTCCTGGCAGGGGAACGGGAGCACTGTGGGGAAAAACAAACTGAACTGAACTGAACCAAACTGAGACAAACAAAACTGAACTGAACTGAGACAAACCAAACTGAGACAAACCAAACTGAACTGAACTGAGACAATCCAAACTGAACTGAACCGAACCGAACCAAACCAAACCAAACTGAACCAAACCCATCCAAACCAAATCCAACCCAACCCAACCCAACCAAACCAACCAAACCAACCAAACCAAACCAAACCAAACCAAACCAAACCAAACCAAGAACCAGCCATCCCTCAAAGACCCGTTCCTGATTCAAGTGAAACTGAGAGCTGAAAACCAAAGAAAACCAACTGAGGCTCACCTTGGCATAGTCCTAAGCCAAGGCCATATTTAGTCCTGGCTGAAAGTGTCAGGCAGTCCCTGCAGGTTTATCCAGTGCATTGTTTAACATTAATTTGGAAATATCTTGGCAATGGGCTCTTGGGGTTTTTTTTTCTCTTTTTTGAGCCTGGCACCTTGGTCATGGGCTGTATCTTTGTCTCCTAGTGCTGTCCCCATACAAACAAACAGAGTTCACACCTCAGCATACCTCATTTCCTCAGCTTTCAAGCAAGCAGGAAATGGCCAGGAAAGTGCCTACAAGATGGTCCTGTGGTTTCAGTGCTACAGTGACATTTGGGAGATGGGGGCTCATTTACCATCTCGGCAGCAAAGCTGTTTGTTCAGCTCTAGCCGAAGTTTTGTGTGTAAAATGAGGGGTAAAAAGAGTGTCAGGGCCATGGGGTAAGAGGTGGAAAAGCCTAGGATGTGGTGGGAGATCCCTGTCGTATCCTGAGAAAATTCTGAAGGTTGGGGGAAAAATTTCAATCCTAATGTTGGTCAGAAGGTCAAAACAATTATCCAGAGAATTCCACCTTAAATTAACCAAAGTACCTTTTGGATATTCTGAGTTTTTCATTGCAGTTTTAACCTTTTCAGTTTCCTTAAAATATTGCTATCAGTTTCCAACTAAAATGGAGTTTCAAAGGACAACCTGAAAAACCTGAGAAGGCACCAAGTAGGGCAGCCTGTCAGAACTCAGCTTTTCCAGGGCGCAGGAGGGCTTGGATCCATTTGCATCTTTCTGAGGAAAAGACACCACGTAGGAAAAGGTCAGACTGTGTCTCAGAGGATTCTCCTGTACATGTCCCCGCTGCAAACACAGTGAGCTCTGTCACAGCCTTTGGGGACAGGGCCAAATTGAGGCTCCCTGTGCCAGAACAGCCAGAGGGAGCTTTGCCTTTGGGGTGATGTGTGATCCAACCTTCCCTGCAATTCTTTTATATTTGTATATTTGTACTTGTGTGCTTTGTGTGAATGCAAGAATGATTCCAACTCACACAGGATCTGTCCTGGAAAACTTCCAATATCCAAGCAGTTGTAGTCTGCAGACTTTTAGCTATATTTTTAATACTCTGTACAAACACCTAAAGGAGCAATTGGATGCTTAGAAATAATTTAAGAAAATTATTTTGTTTTTGCCTCTGGCTGATGCCATTTGACTGCACAGGTACCTCAATATCAATAACATTTGGCATTTTGATATCATGGTGACTCAAACTACATCAGATTCTTATCCTGGCGGGACAACGGAGGTCCCAGAGAGACCAAAGGAAATGTGGATCTTCCTGGGATACCTGACACAGACTGGCCTGAGCAGCTCTTGCAAACCTGAGTTGAGTTTTCTGGGGGTCTGATTTTCCTCCCAGCACACACGGAGCTCAGTGAGGCCCCTTTGAAGGCACAGGTTGTCCCTGGTTGGGAAGGTCACCCAGAAATATCCAAGGGAAGAGCAGCAGTGCCTCATGGCAGATCTGGCAGTCACCTTCCTCATCAGCATCCTGTAGGAGTGAGATTTCAGCAATTCTGCAGTGCCTCCCTGGGAGCTGCCCTGCCTCCTCCTGGGGCTCTGAGGTGATGGAATTTCTCTTCCATGGGAACAACAAAGAGATCCCAGCCATTGCTTCAGATAATGTTTATAGGGCTGTCAGTAAAAACATCAGCCTCTCACACAGAATAAAATTCTGAAAGGACCTGGGGCCTGTTTGGTGACTTGCTGACAAAACACCTGATGGAGCTACTACAAAATAGGGGGAAGAGGAAAAATGGGTAAAACACTTCAAAATTAGAATCACAGAGTCACAGAGGGGTTTGGGGGGGGAGGTCCTTAAAACCCATCCAGTGCCACCCCTGCCATGGGCAGGGTCACCTTCCACTATCCCAGGTTGCTCCAAACCCTGTCCAACCTGGCCTGGGACACTCCCAGGGATGTGGGGAGGAAGAGGTTGGAAATAGGAGTCAGCTCCCAGGAGAAGATGGTGGGGCAAAAGCCTCTATTGGTCACATTTTAATTACACAGATAAATGTAGGTTTGTGGGGGGCAGAGGCTGTGGAGATCATAGCCAGATCATTTAACATATCTTACACTGATGTAATTGCAGATGTTTTACTGTCCCCTCCTCCTTCTCCATGTCACCCCAGACAGAACATGTTTGGGAATGCCAGGGGACCTCAGGGTTAACCAGGAAAACAATTTTTTCAGTGTCATCAAGGAAAAATGTTGGTGGAGGTAGTTAAACATGTCAAAATATTGCCTGCCTCTCTCTCACACTCTAAAGGTCACCCTTAGGGGCAGATTTCACACTGCTTTTCTCATCTCTGAACAGCTTTTCTGAAACACACAGTCACAGGAGGCCCAAAGACATCACTCATTGGGGGTCACACAGCACAAACTGCAGCAAAATTGGGCTGAGAGCACCAGTTTGGGTTCTCAGGGCACTGCCTCAGGTGCTGAGCCACAGTGGGATGTGGAAACAAGGGATTTTCTTCAGAGGCATCTTTGAAGGGGAAAATCTGAATCAGGCAAGCAAATCCATCTTATCCTTCATTTAAATCTTCTCAAATCCTACTCTCTGCCTTCACTCAGCTCATATAAAACAGCATGGAGGTAAAGTCTCAATCAGCCAGAGCAGGGACAGAACATTCAGTCTCTGTTTCATTCATTAGCCTTGCCTGCAATTCCCATTTCCTTCCTTGCCTCTCACCCCACAGAGCTCCACTGCACACACCCACTCTGCCTCACTGCTTTGCAGGCACAGGGAAATTGGTTTACAATGATCTTTTAAAAGAATATTCTGCTTCTGAGCGTTTCTGTCTGGTTTTGTGGACACGAGCAAAAGGATCAGTTGGTTCCTTCCCCAGTGGGGAAGTTTCAGTCTGTCCATGATCTTCTGAAAAATTCCCTTCCCATTTTCTCATGTAAACTTTTATATGAGAAACAATTTATAATTTCTGTAGTTTCATAAAGATGGGATTGACTCTCTGATTAGAACCGACCACAAAGACAGATCCAAGCTTAGTAAGTCTGGGAAATGTAAACCTGGGTTTGTTTTTCACTTCAGGAAGGAACTTCTAAAGACTCAAACAGCACAGTATCTTCTTTGGATGTCCTCAAGTTATCTTTTATGTATGACCCTAAGTTTTTAGCTCTTTTTTGGGTAGAAAGCCTAAACCAAGTATTTATAACCCAGGCTTTCAGTTCATTCTGTTAAGCAAAAAGGATATTGCCAATGCTACTTACAAAGAAAAAAAAAATGATCAGTGGTTTGAATGAAATTGGTGAGTTAAAAATTCTGTAGTTGCAGGAACTTTCAGTCTGGTTCTCTAAAGATTTAACTCATACATGAGGATCCAGGGCCCTCCCCTCAGTTTGTTTCCTTTATCCTTGAGGTATTTATGTGATTAACAAGCAGTGTGAGTTTTGCTTCCATTTTCACTGAAATAACAAATCCACATAAAACACAAAATTCAGTAAATACCAGGCATAAAACAAGCCAGGAGGAGTTTGCATTTCTGCTTCTCTCAATTCAGGTTTTAATGTGCTCGATTTCCTTTGACAGTCAAAATTAAGAATGGAGAGAAATTGAAATAGCCTGGAAGGAAATGTGGATGAATGTGAAAAACTGTGGCATAGGATCCCTGATTAGTTTGAGTTGGGAGAACTTAAAAATCATCCTGTTCCACCCCATGGGCAGCAACACCTTCCACTATTCCAGGTTACTCCAAGCCCCATCCAACCTGTCTTGGGAGACTTCCAGGGGTGGGGACTGTATATTAAAGCATAATTAAGTAATGAAGTGTAATTAATTTGACTGTAATTAAGTGTATATAGACATTCAAGTCAACTCATCTCAATAGCAGAAGAATTTACCATTTTGCTGCCCTGAATTCCTTCCATAAAGAATATTCCTGGTTCATTAAGGATGGATGTTCAGCTCAGTGGCACAAAGCCCAGAGTGGCTGATTTTAGGCAGAAAAAGCCATTTCAGTGGAGCACAGAGCAGGGGACGTGTGTGTGACTGTGTGGATTCAGTCACACCCTCAGGCAGACACAAACCCTGTGCAAGCTGCAGAAAGAACAACAGGAAATGGCCGGGGGTATTTATAGCAGGATTGTGTTTATCCTCAAGTGATGTTCTGCACAGATTATGATGAAGCTTTTCGTGGGAGAGGACACAGCTTGTGTCAGCTGGAGGTTTGCATGCACTTCACGCCATGTGCTCTTACCAGACTCCCTCACCCCCTGGGCTTTCCTTTGCCTTTTCCAGCTTTGCTGAGCCCCAGGAGTCCCCAGACCCCCTTTCCTGGTGCCAACAGCTCTGGTAACCACCAGGGTTAGCCCAAACTTGGTTTCTGTAGGTTTGCAAATGCCCCCTGAGATGGCAGGAGATAAAAACAACCTCTCACACAAGAGTGTCCTGAGTCACTGAGAAATGCAGGCCCTGCTGCAACTGCACTAAATTCTCCTCACATTTGGGGTCCTATTAACAAAGAAACTGATGGCACAAAATGCCTTTTATCAGAGCTCAGCTCTCCAGCACAGGCTCCTCCTTTCCTGCAATTCTCTTTGGGTAATCATTTCTGTGTCCTTTATTTTCAAATGTGGTATTGAAACACCTCCCCATTTATCCCTTTTTCGAGGGGAAGCACCCAGCAAGAAGTAATAATTTTCATGGGCAGATCATCTCCATATCCCCAGCCTTGCCTTTGCCATCTCTCTGTAAAGAGACATTTTCTAATTCATTCCCATCATCTAAATTTCCCTGAAGAGGTAAAAAAAACCAACAAACCCAAATATGAGAGGTGAAGTAGATATAGTGCAGCAATTTAATATCTCTGTGGGGTAAAGAGCCCTCCACTCTCCCACACAGCCTCTGCAAGCACGTCCATCCCTGCCGAGCAGTTTATCTCGGCCACAGACATCGAATGGGGAACGCTAAAATAATAATGATAAAAAGTGGAACTCGAGCAGCAGAGACCCTGCTATTACTTCATTGTCAGAACAGTTTTTCCTTATCTGAGTCACATCTCCTGAGGTTTGTTCAACTCATGAGCGCTCAGCTCATTTCTCTGTTTACACCCCATGATATCTGAAAACCTTGATTAAAAGCAATCAGAAAAATCCATCATATGACACTGAGACCGTTTGCAGCCTGTGACAGTTATTAGCAAATGTTAACTTTTCCTTTGAGAAAACACAAGGAAATCCTGCTTTAATTTCGGCTTTCAAACATCATCCCCCTCTATCTCTGCAGTAAATCAGAGCATCTCCACGAGGCCATTGTTTGCAAATATAATAAGCCCCCGGTTTGTGTGTTTAAAAAACAAACAGCGAGAGCAAAGCGTCAGGAAGTGCCAGTGAATGGGAGCTGCGGCTCGGGATGGGCGCATTAATTATTGCAATGGAGCCAATGCCCCGTGAATGCCGTGCGGGGCATTATCGGTGCTATTCGTGCTTCATTAGGGCAGCTCCCCGCGCTCATTTGCATCCCATTCTGACAGGTGCTGGTCCAGGTGTCCTATTGTCATCCCGAATTAATAAACACGGCCCGACCCCTGCTCCTTTTATCGTCTGCGGGAGAGGGGGAAGAATAGAGACAAACAGGGCTGCCGGGGGGGCAGAACGCGTCTGACCTCTCCTCCCAAAAAGGCTTTTCCTGGGGCTTGGCCAGGTTTCATTTCGAAGAATTTTTATTTTTTTTTTAATTTTTTGATGAGCTCGTGCCTGTCAGACAGCTTGCATCCCTGCCGGAGCGGGAGGGTGAGGAGCCCTGGGAACCACCGGGGCTGGCCCAAAACTTGATTTCTGCAGGTTTGTAAATGCCCCCTGAGATGGCACAAGAGAAAAACAACCCCTCACACATCGGTGTCCTGAGTCACTGAGAGATTCCCTGCTGCAACTGCACAGATTTCCTCCCAAATTTGCCCTAAACCAGGACACAGGGCTAGGGCTGGCCCGAGCTCTGCCCCAGGGCTTCTTCCTCCATCCTACAAATTTGTGGGGCTCAAGGAACCCCAGGTGTGTTTGGGTCCTACTCAGATCTCCTTTTAAAAGCCATCCTTGTCCGTCCCTGACTCCTCAGGTTCTACCTGACCCTCCCTTGCCAGTTCATCACTCACAGACTAAAATTAGACTTTTAAACCCATCCTGCTGTTGGTTTTTACACTTATTCATGTCAGCTGCTGCTGATCCTTAGCAGGGTACACACAGCAAGCCATGAGGGGCTTTGCTTTCCAGTCCCATATCTTAATCGAATATAATCTTAATTGAGCATGGAATTGTATTTATAACTGGTTTTTCAAACTTTTTAGGATATAATTTCAAGCACTTCCCTGCAATCTTAAGAAATTCAGTTCTATTAAATAAAAGGTGATATTCTTATGCAATTAGAGTATAAATCAGGCTTTCCAGATGAAAACCAAATCCCACACGAGCTGGCAGCAGCACTGACATGTCACCCAGCATCAGCTGCAGCAGCTGATTGACCCCACACTGGCCCTTTTCTGGTTCTCTTCCGTGCTCCCTGATTTCCCAGAGCCTCCCTGGCCATGTGGTGTCCAGATTCCATCTCATCTGGCTCGTGCACTGCCATCACCCTGGGGGTTTAGAGTGTCACCAGCTCGGTGACCGGGGTGCAGTGGCTGCTGTCACCTGCCTGGTGGCTCCCACCAGCTCCTCATGTTCCTTCTGGCAAACAGAGAATGCATTCCAGCCTCATCCCAGGGCTGCCCTCTGTGCCTTTGGGCGGGTGCAGAAGCTTCATTGAATCTGCAATATTATTGTCCATAAAAATCACAATTTCCAGGCTGTCCTCGTTTCCTTCACTAAAGTAACAATTGAAGCTCCTGCTGTTTATGTGCAAAGAATATTCCTGAATTTCCTAATATTCCAGAAATTCATCCCACCCTGCCTCTCTCCACTGAGGTGCAACCAGAGGGAGGAAACCTGGACTTCATGGCACCTTTCTCAGCTCCTGCAATAACAAATGTCCTCGACCTAGTGAGATAACGAGCACTTTTCTAAAACACACTAATTCATGCCCAGAACAGCAGGTGAATGACCTTATCAGGGCACCAGGTCCTGTAGGCTTCAGGTTGCCTGCCTGGCTCACCTTTTTATTTACCCTGGGCATTTCTTATACAACTTGAGCATCTTTTAATTTACCTTGTGCATCTTTCATTTAGGATCTGCATCTTTCTGTTTAGCCTGTACATCTTTTTGTATAACTTGTGCATCTTTTTATATCATTTCAGCACCTTTTCATTTGCCTTCTGCATCTTTTTGTTTAGCCTGTACATCCTTTCTCTCTGGATGATGAAGCCTCTCACACCTGCACTCCACTCTTGCACTGCCCCCGCACCCAACCAAGGCTCTGATCTTACTCAAAAACCAAAACTCATTTCAGCTGCGTTTTTTTTTTCACCCCTTTGTCTTTTAAGAATCAGCTTGCCACAAATGGCACTCGCTAAATGACTGTCCAGGCAGACACAAAGGTGCAGCAGAGGGGAAAGGCCCTGTCAGGTGCTGCAGAAGAGCCCCTGGTTCTATGGAGCATTGAGAAACAAGAGCTGTTTCTTGTTATTGCAGCCTCTCGGGAAAATTTGCCTGCCATATACCCGGCTGTGATGTGGAAGCAGATTTGCACCTGTCCCAGCAGCCCAAAATCAAACAATGACAGCGCTGAGAGAGCCAGGGGTGCAGCAAAGGGAGCTGTGCTCCTCTGCTGCTCCCAGTTCTGGTCACCACATCACCAGAGCACGGATTTTCTGTGCTCACAGAAATTTTCTGTGCCTCCCTGACACCTCACACACCTCACTGCCCCAGAAAAGCATCCCATGGCTAATGCAGCCTTTGCATCTCTGACTGTTGGGACTGGAAGGAGCAGAGGCATCCACGGGGATGGGCAGGGCTGAGCAGGCATGGCCAGCTCCATCCCAGGGACTCAGGACACACTGTGGGGTGTGCTCCCCCTCCTCTGCTCGGGATGGGATCACACAAACCCAGTACAACGAGTCCCACAAGGCTCCTGTAACACATTGGTTTAGGCTCGGGGCTGCAGAGCACAGACTGTTTCTCTCTGTGTTTCACAAACACCAGAACACTTTATGTCCTATAAATAGTTCTTTCCTACTTTCAAAAGCTGCAACTCTTGTATCCAGCTGCTTTGAACTGGATTTCAGAGAGATTTTCTGCTGACATTTCAGGCACCTGCATATTCTTTATCCAGAGCTTACAAAACCCTTTGTGAAGATTTGTCACTTCTCAGCTTTACTTCAGAAGAGCATTTCCCATTATTATTTTACAATTAGGAAAATCAAGGCACAGAAACCTCTGATGATTTGCTCTGGGTTTCTGGGTATGGAGGAGGAATAAAGCCAAGGAGACTCCACTTGCAGGGTTTGATTCTACCCAAAGTCGTAAGTTTTTAAAGAGGGCCATGTGAGCTGATTGTTATCTGGTGAGCAGAGCAGATACCAGCTGAGAGATCTCTCCTTGTTATCTTGTCACTAAATAATAGATGTCTGATTAGGATCTCATATGCTTAGAAAACTTTGTCACAGATAATGGCAGGTTTCTGAACATGCTTCTCTTCTAGAAGTATCTTTATTTCCATAACCCTTTAACTGAGTCATAACAGAAGGTGAATATCCAAAGGCAGGTCTTGGACACAATTCCTGGGGAAATTCCCACCTCCCAACCCAGGATGGGTGACTTTCAAGTTGCCCCTGTGCTTATGTTGGGCAAGTACACCCTGGGGGATGGCTCCTACTCCAAGCAGCTCAAGGAATGGACAGGCAGGGGATAAACAGGGGGATAAATGACCAGGCCTGTCTGAGAGCTCAGTGCCTTCTTGAGGCTGCACAAAAAGTCACTGGTAGAGCCAGGAGTGAACGTCAAGTGTCCTGGATCATAAATTCCTATTTTGGCAGAGATTGCCCAGGGAAGCTGTGGCTGCCCCACACTTCCCTGGAAGTGTCCAGCCTAGTCTAGTGGAAGGTGTCCCTGCCCATGGTAGGGGTGGAACAAGGTGATTTTTTAGGTCCCTCCCAATCCACCCATGCAGTGATTCTGTGATATTTGAAATTAGCATTGCCTGAGACTGAGCCATTTTAGAGCTGTTTGCTTAACTCCACCACTTTACCCTGCTGTTTGTAGAGGGTGAGAGCACAACCTCCCTCCTTTAATCCCTGAGCTGGTGACACTCCAGAGCCCTTGGTTTACTCAGGTCATCACCCATCCACTGAGCCCTGTGTGCACAAACCCTGCAGTGCCCACCTGTATCAGACACTGCTGCATTTACAGATACCCCAAACACTCAGGCAGGGTGAGAGGAGCCTGGGGAGGACATGAGACACTGATGGAGATGTGGGGGGACCACAGAGTGGTTCTTGTGTGGTAGGACAGGCTGTGAAAGCAGCACACACTGTGTGGAGGCTCAGCTCAACCAGAATGGAACCCTCGTCACTTGAAAACAGCTGAGGTCATGACCTGGGTAAGGAGAGACCTTGGTGGCACTAGGGAGAATGGTCTGTCAGGACTTGGAGGGATTTCTCTGCACAGCCAGCTCCCTCTCTGCTCCTCTGCTCTGTTCACATTTCCCCTCTCTGCTGGAGTGCACACACCTTCCACATCCCACATTTCCCAAGGTTTGCCTGGCCACCTGAACTCCCCCAGCCTGGCACAGAGCTGCACGTGGTGAGCAAAGGGCTGCTCAGAAGCTGGAGTTTCTGTGGCTTAGGGTTATGCTAATTAATTAATTAATTCTTCTTTTATTTTTGGAAGCCTGCAGCTGTTAGTTTTGAAACGACAGAACCTCACACTGCAATACGGTAAGAAACAGATGAAGAGAGAATTAGAGCAGGGTCCTGAGCCTGTGCTGGCTGCTGGGTTTTGAACACATCAAGTTTGGCTTATGCAAGAAGCCATCTGGTATTTATGTGTGTGGATCCATGGGACAGCTCCACAGGCACACTCATGGACTTTGCTGCCTCCTCCTCCTCCAGGGCACTTGCTGCAAACCCCTGGAAAACTGGAGGCCTTCACACCCTGCCTCCTCCTCCGGAACGGCCTTTAGTCTGTGGGAAAACATTCCTGCCATTATCCAAAGCCACACTGCAAATATGTGCAGGACCCAAAGGTTGGGAACTACACCCATCTCCCAGCACAGGCAGAAAGTTGTGGGGTGTTAATGAAGGACAATGATGGGAACTGATCTCTCTGTGTCATGGCACTGCAGGACAGCCCTGCACTGAGATCTCTGCTGCTCCTGAACAGATCCAAAGCCATTCCCAACTTGGGAGAGCACTGCTGCAACCAGACCAGAGCAGGCAGGCAGGAAACAGAGGATTTGTGAGTCCCAGGGATGAGAAGCTGAGGTACAGAGAGGTGAGATCCTACAGTGGCACAACTGACTGAGCCAGGCTGGGCACTGCTGACACAGACACTGGAGTCAATTAACTGCACAGATTTTTCTGATTCACCAGAACTTATAAAAGCCAAAGCATCCCAATCCCAGGATTGCATCAGGAGGGCACTTCCAGCCATATCCTGAGAACAGTGTATGCCACTCCAGTGATGCTGAGAAAATGCAGATTCAGATGGGATCAGGTGCAGCTGAGGGCTAAGGAATAACCAGGAGAAGGAAGGTGTGAAGGGATCAGAAGGGTTTTGTTTGCCCCAGCAAAAGCAAGAGGGAGGTATGGCAGTGGTCTGTAAACGCGCTGGGGACATTTCCTGGGGAGGGAAAGTGCTGCAGTGGTGCTGGAATGAGAAAGGCATGAATCAGTCATGAGCAAATGCCAGCCCCAAGAAAGAAGAAAGTGTCCAAACCTCAGAAGGAAGAACTTCAATGGGGAGCAGTGAGGGTGGAAAGAAAATCCTTTACAGAAACCTTGGAGATTTTGGGAAAGGAATGACAGCACGTGGTCCTGTCTGACAGCAGAACAGAGCCCTAGAACTGCTCCCACTCTGCAGTTCAAATTAAGTGTCTTAACTTTTCTTCACTGTTCAGGAATTTTGAGGAAGACTCTCCTGTTACACACAGCAGAGACCACACTGGTCTCCAGGCATTGCTGCAGCACAAATAATTCCTCACACTAACAACCAACCATAATTACATCCTTCCTGCAGCAGAGATGACATAGGAGAATACCAAAACTGAGGAGCAGGGAGCAAGCTGCAAGTTTGTTCCATCCATTTGTGACCAGCCTGTGTCCTGTGAGGATGAGAGCACGTCTGCCCTCAGATGCCATGGTGTAAATCGAGAGGATTTCTTGTGAACTTCAGGGCATTGCTTTCCCTTTCTGAAGGGGATGAACTCTGCCCCTTTGTTAAAACCTTTGCTGCTCTGGGAGTGCTGTGCAGGGAAAGCATCCCTGTAGCTGTGAAGGGTTTGGGATGCCCTCTGGAAACCAGCAAAGGGGAGAGATGGAACTTCAACACTGACAGACAGAAAATGTCATCCCTGGCAGGAATGAGTTTGGGTTTGGAGTTAAAATTGGATTCACACTTTTCCTGCCACAAAAAGGATCATATGGGGCTGCACATGCAGTAAGGTTTTCCACAGCCTTGCACACTCTGCTCACACTCCAGAGGATCCAGTCTCATTGCCAAGGGCAGCACAGAGGGGTGCCAGGGCAAAGTCCTGCCCTGCATCTTCTCTCTCTAATTCCTGGGTGGGTAAGAACACTTTCCATCCTGGACCTGCCCATGATCCTGCTTCCCTTTCTGCAGCCCAGCCTGCAGGACTAAACCTGGGAAGTTGTGCCAGAGGCTGGATGAGCATGGGCAGGGCCGGAGCTGGAGCTGGGCCCAAGCCATCACATTTCTCCCTTGCCTTCTGGAGACATCTTTGCAGCACAATCCAAATGTCCTGGGGGAATTCACCATTGCTGGGGCAAAATGTGACACACATGAAACTTGCACGCACACTTGTCTGGCAGAAAAATGGATTCAGGAGAAATGTGTGCAGTTCAAAGCACCCCAGACCCTCATCAGACACTGCTCTCTTTGTCCCTCACCTGGGCTCATTCCTTCTCCTGTCACTGGGGCTGTTAAGGACAATTTTGGTAATATTTGCAGGATGACACTGAGAGTTCTGGCCTAACAAATCACTCCAGCGAGTGCTTATTTTAAAGCCTGGTTGGTTCTAACAAAGTCAGATGGATCAGTTTAGAAATATCAGCAAAATATAAATATTTGTGCTGTGGAAATATATACATAGGCATATTAGATCTAATTAAGGAAGGCTGTTATGGCTTGTGTCATGTGAATTCTGCTTTGGGTTGGGAGTGTCATCTGCAGAAAAATTGTCCCTTCTGCAGCAGAGTGGCCCTGAAGGACCTCGGGCTGCCCAGACTGGTCTGGATCCTCAGTGGCCTCAGAGACACCCACAGCAGCTGCTCCAAGCAGCTCTCAGGCTTTTGGGATCAATGCTGAAGGGATCTGACCCCTTTTCAGCTCGTACTCTATCAATCATTTCTGCCTCTGGTGATTTTTCAGTGGTAAAACCATGGAAGGTGTTTAAAATCCACCAGTCCCTGGGCAATCCTGACGCCAGGAACTTGTGAACAGAATATTTGCATCTCTGCCGGTGCCTTGCTGAGTGACCAGATGCTTCCTGCATTTCATCTCCTGGTTGTTTTTCCTTTTTCCCCTTGCCTGCTTGGATTTTGGGCTCTTATTCCATCTACGTGCCAGGGTTCTCCTTGACGGGAGCCTCTGGGGACAACTCCCATAATGCAGGGAATTAATCATAGAGCCACCACTTCTGGTTCTAATCAGGAGTCAGTCCTAAAGGCTGAGCTGCAGCACAACCCTCACAGACAGATCCTCAGAATTTAATAGGGATTAAATCAAGGGAGTTTTTATGGAAATTGAATTACACTGTATAGAAATTGCTCCATAAACAGAACACAGAAGGAAAGGTAAAACTTCCTTGATTTTCCCCAGGATTTTACAGTGGGGATGTAATTTTCTGATGCCTTTTGCTGGGCAGTCCAAAGCAATTTGATTAAAAACTATATTTTTGACTGTAAAGGTGCATGAGAACACCTCAAAGCAGTGCACAGAAACCTGCAGAAAGGCAGTTCTGTAGGGGGGCAGCGATGTTAATTCTTTTCCTGGATTAAAGTAATGCAGTTCCTGCTGATTCCTTGGTCCTGGGTGCTCAGGATTCCCTGGAAACTCTGCCTGTCCCTGGAGGCGGTGCAGGAATCCTCTGCTGCCTCAGCCTGGTGTAACCAGTGCCTTGCCCTGGCCACCCTTCCACACTGCAGACACAAGTTCAGGCATATTCAGAAAACAGCCAAGCCCAGAATCTCCAATCCTATTCCATATTCTGTCATTCCTGAGTGCTGATGGTTTGAATAAATTATTGGATTTCAGCTGCGTGCTCTGGGCAGACTGAGTTGGCAAATTCCCTCTGCCTCTACACCCAGGTGGCCAAGGGGCTGCACAGCCCAATTTTCCTTCTCCTTTCTAATCCTGCTTAGCTCTTGGGTTTGGATGAAAGGATAAAATCTAAGCATGAGCTCTTTTCGCTGATTTCAGTGGAAATTCATGTCTATTCCTCAGAATCAGGCCCTTTGCTTTGCTCTGAACTCTGCACTAACATCCACTCCACACTTTCCCAGTGGATTCTGGTTGTGTTTGAATGATTTTTGTAGGCATCTACTCAGTCCTGCTCTGAGCTTGTGTTCCTCTGTCTGAACAGGAAAACGAGGGATTCTTGTCAGTCAAGTGAACAAGAACTTGGGATTTTTCTGCAGAAAAAGCCTCAGCTCTGAGATATGGGCATTATAAAGGGATTAATCCCATGGGCATTATAAAGAGATGGAGCATCTCAGCAGAACAGCTGGGGAAGAAGGGCTTTCCCAAATAAAAGGATCCTCCCTGCAGGGCAGAATTTGGATTTTGCAGCCATAGGCTGCTCCTTTCGTGAATGGCAGGACTGAAGGAGAACTGCAGCCCCTCACAGCTGAGGGAAAACCAGTGCAAGAAGAGGGTAAATGCCCTTCAGTGTGATGGTTTGAAAAGAATCCAGATCAAAATATGATATACAGGGCTGCCAGTTCCACTGTGCATGGGTGACCTTTTTGGGGAGCATTTCCATCAGTAGCCCACACATCTTAGGACACAAGTTCCCAGGTTCAGGTATCAAAGTTCACAACATCAGCCTGAGCAAATCACTGAGACCTCAACACCTGATATTTGCTTCAGCAGGACATTAAAAATCCCAAATCTCCAGTGACACACTGAGGCTTTGGGTGAAGAGTTTCCCTTTCTGCTTTACTACATTTTAGCTACTAAAACCTGCTGGTTGTGGCTGCTCTGGCAGTGGTTTCCATTCAATCCCACCGAGTTCTTGCCCCTCTGCAGCTGGCAGAGATGAAGAGGGCACTGGAACTCCAGGCAGAGAAAATACAAGGCAAAGGTTGGATGGTAAGAGTGTGTGGAGCCCCAAGGATATTGGGAACAGGAGCAGTGGAGGACTTACAGTTTCCTTTGTTCTGTTAAAAGGAAAAAGGAAACACATCAGGAAACCAGACTGTGGAGCACAGGAAGTCTCACTCTGGCTGATAAAAAGGAACTGATGTGAGGTTGGTTCAGATGCAGTTATAAGTCAATCAAACTTGGAACAACAAGAAGAGATATTCAGAAAAAAACAGAGAGCCAAATTCTGCATGTAGCTGTAAAAGGAGTATTTTAACCTCTCCTAATCTTTTCCTTATCTTCTTTTTTTTTGAAGAAAAGCTGCTATAAAAAGCCATTCAAGTAAGTGTTTTCTCATCATACAGAAGTCAGTTTCCTGAACTCACCACACCTTCCCCTGACCCCACCATACCTTACTCCAGTTTCTTTCTTTCACTCATCAACCAACTTAAAAAACTGTGTTCTTGCTGATTTATCTCTTCCCCTCAGATCAAAACCAGCAGTATTAAGAAGGGCAGTTTTTTTGCTGAATGAGGAATCAGCAGATGAGTAATGAGAGGCTCTGCTGCCTGCTGGGTTATTTTTCACTGCCCCTGCATGACTGACAAGGATGGTAGCATTCAGTTCCTGGGTGTGCAGCTTTGGCAGGCTGGGCTTAAGGTTTTCTAATTGATTTTAATTGTTTCTGACTCCTTCACAGCCCTGGAGGAGTGCTGGTTTGGTCTATGCTGTAAGAACAAGGAGATAAATGCAAATAAAGCAGCAAGCTTATCCATGGCACTTCTGTCCTGTGCTGTGCTTCTTACTGGATTTTAGTGAAAAATCAGGAAAAGAAAGAATTCTGGACACACATGAAGGGTCATTTTCTGTGTCCTGAAGAGAAGAAAAGGCTGGGATTTTGCACAACCCCTGTGTGATTGAACATTCTTCTATTTCACCTGGTCCTTGTCAGGGTGTTATTCCCAAATTTTGCCTTTGGTGCTGTTAGGAGAGGCAAGAGGTTTGCAGGAGAGCCTGAACCTCCTGCAGCCACAGCTGCACATCCATCCCTTCGGTTTGGGGCTGTGCCTCGGCTGAAGGAAAAGCTTCAGGTGGGGGAGGAGGGGCAGGAGGGAGGCACCATTTGCGGTAACTTCAGTACCAGAGACAGGTTTGCCGGTGGGTGGTACCGGCGGAGATACACATCAGTAATTGCGTGGCCTGGTAATGAGAGGAAGCAAGAAAACAAGCAGAAAATGCATCAACATCTTGAAGGCTTTGATACCTGGAACTCAGCAGAGCAGCTCAGGCTCTGTCCTGGCACACAGGTTCATACAGCTTGAAGGCTGATAAGGACAGCCTGACTGCCTGGGATTTAAATAATTTAAATGATTCCCAAAGGAGGCAGAAACCCACATTTGGGGGGATATTTTAGTCTCTATTTCAAACCCAGCTATAAATGTGCAGCCACAGCCTTGTCTGAAAACATTTGTTGGCTCAGAAAATGTCCCTGGCCCTCGCCCAGGGTTGTGTGACTGTCCCCGTGTCACTGAGGTGCCCTCAGGCAGCTCCTTTCACTGCCAGAGCTTTGTGTGCATGGGGCACCTGTGTTCAGGTGTGCACCAGAGCACAGGAGAGGCACAGGCAGGGAAACAGACCTGCTGTCCAGTGCAGGTGAGACATCTGAAGAGAATTGCACATTTCTGGTGCAAATTGGCCTCAAACTAAGCTGTAGACCTAAACTGGATGTGTTAGACCTGCTTTTTCTAGGGGCACATCCATGCACACCAGGTTTCTTCAGCTTTAGGGATTCAGCAAACCTACAAATACCCAAAACCCTGAAGTTAAGCCTCCCTTGGCTCTTTTAATTCTCTTGCTGATGCATGAGGTGGGACATGGGGTCTGTCTGTAAGTGCTCAAGTGAACTCAGGCACAAGGAGAGACTTTTGTTTTTCAAGGGCAGCTGATGAGAGGCTGAAAAGGAACCTCAAACACTGATGGGTTGTGGGGAAAAAAAGACTGGGAGATGCTCTGTGCTGAGGCTGTACATTCATGTGTTCTAGACCTGACCCTTGGGAGCAGATGGGAGCTGAACTCAAGAGGAAAAAACTCCTCTAAGTCCAGGAAGGGGAGACCCAGAGGAAACAAACTCTGTAGACCTTGCTCCAAGTGCCCTGCCCCCAGCATGTCTCACCTCTCAGGGTGTCATCTGAGAGCTCAGTCTGAGGTGCAGCCTGCCTTGAACTGCTCCTGATGGTGACACTGCAAGGAGCAACATCCTGCACCCCACAGAATTCCCAGAGGGAGAAGAGCTGTGAGCAGGGACAGAAGCTGTTCATTCCCCCATCTCACAGAAGGAATAGCCCAGAATTAAAATCAATAACTAAAATAAAAGCATGAAATCCTCCAAGACACGCATTGCTACTCCTTCAAGTGACCACATCCTGTGAAGTTGAAGAGAAACTACACCAGGCTCTCAGCACCTCCTCAAAGCCTCAGAGAGAAACCCCAAGGGCTTCAATCCAAGCAGTTACATTGTTTTGTTGGGTAAAGGTTTTCTTCAAAGCAATCATCCTTTTCTGAGCAGGAAAAAATTCACTACAGGCTCAGAAAAGGCTTTCCCAGTGTTTGCTGGCAAGTGGGAGTCAGCACAGAACACTCTGGGCTGGCAACACCCAGCAGGACAGCAAGGCTGGAAGTTCATGCTAAGGCAGGAGATGTCCCTTTGCACACAGATCTTGAAGGGAAAATCAAGCAGCAGCATCAAAATAACCCCATCATAAAACCTTTCTAAGTGGTTGTTGATGATAGAAAGTTATTATGCAATATAAGTGTCTCTGAATGGGGATTAGGGTAGGAGGGAGTATTGCTGTTCATGCCCTGGAAATTCCAGATGGTTCTGTTCCAAATTGCTTTTGAGGGACAGCAACATGGAAAGTTGTCATCCCTCAAATTTTTGTGATTTATTTATTATTTTTCCAATGTGCAGATTAGGAGCTTTGCCCCACGAGTCAACACCCTTTAGTCAGGAAAGGCCATTCCCCAGGGGCCAAAGCTGGGGTGATCAAAAAGAGCCAAACAGACACTAAAATTGCTCAAAAAGGAAACATTTTCTTAGTGTGAGAGCCCAATGGCCAAGTTTGAGAGCACAGCAAACGCCTCCAGCTCACAAACGACAGCGACTGCTCCAAAACTTAGCCCCACCCTTTGCTATGGCAACGCCAACACACGAGTCCTCCACTCAAGGGCAAGGTTGTCCTCCACTTGAATAATGCAAAATCCTCACTGAACGTCCCTCAGAGGGGCTCTCTGATGGCCACAACAGCAGGATAAATTTGTTTTCACGGAATGAAGGCAACAGCCACATAAAATCTGCTTTTTCATCAACAGGCAGGCTCTGGCAAGTATATTTGCTTTAATTGTTCACACATAAAGTGGAACTGAAACAATTAAACCAGTTCGAAACCACACCATTTGTTATTGTGAGGAATAATGCATGAGCATCTTGCTGTTGATGAGATGTGCCCTTTTCTGATGTATTGTGTGACAATAAAACCCAAATTCCCCCAAACACAGTGCAAGACAGTCAAAGTGGGGTGTTAACCCAAAGAAGATGGGATTTGAAAGTCTAGAGGCACAATAAAAATGTTAGTGACTATTTAAAAGTAGTGCAAACACAAGAGTCGGGAGTTTCACTGGCTCCCATCATCATCTGCCAGTGCTGTACACAGAATATGAATAGAAGGTGGAAAGAACTCAGAAACATTTCCTGCACTTCTTTCTCCACAGAGCTCTTTGAGCACTGCTCCAGGGGACACTTCTCAAGCCAGCCAGTTCCTCTCATGGCAGATATTACACAGATTATTTAGAGAATGCAGCAAGAATTGCCACCAAACTCCTCAGCAGGTGATCTGATTATCTTCAAGATAAATAATCCTTTGTGAATAAATAAGAATGTGTTCATTTTTATGGTGCATTGACTCAGCACTGTCACGTGCGATGTCAGTCAATGCATGGTGGGGAATGATGACTTAAAATCCTAAGGTGATCCTGTGTTTTATGTTTATATCCATGGAATTCCCTGTTTGGGTTGAAAGCCTGAGGACAACTCAACTCACACTTGCACACAATGTCCACAAGGGATCCATGTCCACATCCCAACCACATTTATTCTCTGCCCATGCTCTGTTTCCCCAGCGTGGCTCTGAGCCCTTGGGACAGCTCAAGGCTCCAGTGTATTTATCCCTTCACCTGCAGCTGGGCAGGTGTGAAGTTAAATTACTTCAGGGAGGTAAAACCAGGAGTCAGAGTGTCATCAAGACCCTTTCTGATAAAAAGATGAAGAGGAGAGTACAAGGCAAATATTGGAGATTGCAGACAAAGGGAGAGATTTGCAAAGTAGGATGGACCCATATCCCTGCATCTGCCAGGCAGCAGTTAAAGGCTTCAGCTGAATTGAAACAATTAGTCTGTAAAATAGTATTGCATAGGCTTAAAAAAAGTCACTTGTCAAATTTGAATTGCTCAAGAAGAAAATTGTCTGGAAGGCACAGCCCTGTCCCAAATCTAGCACTTGTCCTCTCCAAGGACAGGAATATTTCTGAATTTGGGGGGAAGTGCCTTTCCCCATGCCGGAACTCAGATTTCATCTGGGCCCACCCCATGTTCTTGCTGTAGATGATGAAAGAACCTCTCTCAGTGTTTTTCTTGCTCTCCAGTCACTGATGTGCATCTTTGTGCCATATTTTTCCCAACACGAGTGCAGAGCCCTGAGATAAATCAATGCCTACATGGGAGAGCAGAGCTGAGGACACGACTGCTGTTCAATTGCTTTGCTCTGGATGTGCCCGGGTTTGCTTTGCTGTGCCCTCAGAGTCACACCCACCCTGCAGCACAGGTTAAGTACAGAGCTCAGAACACCAAAAACACTGCAGCATCTCAAGCCACATCCTCTCGTGCTGCCCTTCACCTGTGACAAGCCAGGCAAGGGGGTCTCACCCTTCCCTGCAGCAAATCTCAATGTGGGGAGCTGGCACTCCCTGGAACACTCTGCTTTCTGCCTGTATGAAAACGTACAAGAAGTCTCAGCTAATCCTTTGGGCAGAACAGGATCTCAGTGCATGGCACAGAAAGAGGGGACATTGTCAGAGGGGACCTGCAGAGTGCTGCTGATCCTGGAACGGCTCCGTAAAGGAGCCCAGGAGGAGATGCTGTCTCTTCCAGGATCCTATTTCTGCCAGCCCCAGGAGTGTCAGGATTCCTGCACAGGGCAGCAGGGCAGTGGCAGAGCTGCTGCGGAGCAGCCCCAGGGCAGCCCCAGCCCCGGGGCAGTGACCTGGGATGTGGCCGAGTTCCTCCTTTGGCCGCAGCCTCCAACGTGACTGAGCCAGCCTGGGGTGTCACAGTTCCTCATCCCCAAACCGCAGCCTGGGGGGAGCAGCTCCGATAAGGGGGCAGAGCAGCAGCCCCCGGGGCTCAGGGGTTCCAGGGTGAGGAGAATGCCCAGCTCTGCTCGGGGGATGGGGCTCGGCTCTCCTGGCCTCTGCAGAACAGCAGGTCCACGTGTGCACCACAGTGAAGGCACAGATGGGGAATTTCTGCACTTTCACTGCACAATATTTAGGGCTCCACAAATCAAAGAAGGTTGTGGTGCATTAAATGTATCCTGAATGAGGCCCAAGTAACTTTTGCTACAGATCTGAGGAGGTGGAGGGGAAAGCCTGTCTTATTCCAGCCATACCTCCCAAATATTGTGCTTTCAACACTCCTGCTTTCTCCCTTCCTTTCTGACATTCACCCTTTCATTCCCTCTTTCTTTCCTCTTTCCATTTTCTATTCCTGCCTATCTCCTTCCTTTCCTCCCCCTTCTCTTGAGACCCTTCCAAACTGTGCACTTGTCACAAGCTGCAATCTAAGGGAGACAGTTTCAGTTCCTGCCCGTTTGCTTCGTTCTACCCAGGTCAGCAAAATTAAAAAAAAAAAAAAAAAAAGAGAGAGAGAGAGAAAAAGAAAAAAAATAGAAAAAAAGAAAAAAAATAGAAAAAAAGCCAACACTTTCAAGACGAGCTCGACACCCCACCCAGGCAGGCGATAGGCATCTTTCGAAATCCTCCAACCCAAACACACCCACAGCGTCTCTCGCTTCAAGGCTCCTCTGTTCCAGCGGCTTCTGTTCCGCAGCGCTCCCCCGAGAAGAGCCCGTCAGAATCACACAGGGGTCCCCCAAAGCCAGCCCTGCGCTGCCTGGGCTTGGAGAAGCGCTCAGGGAGCTTGGGAGGGCTCCGTTTATCTTTGCGGGGACTCGGGGAGCGGCCCGGGCACAGGAGGGGAACTGCTCTGGCAGCCCCAGCAGCGTCCCTGCTTGCTCAAGGCCACCAGAGGTTGGTTATGTTGGTGGTTTATTTGCCACACTCTGCTTCCCTTTCCCCCAAGCCAGGGTGATGTTTCTCCTCCAGCCCGGGGCTTTTTCCCCGCCAAAAAAACCCAAAAAAGCTGCTGGAGGGTGCGCAGCAGAGCCAGAGCGGGGACCAGGGCCAGGCGAGGGACCAGGGCCAGGGGCACCCGCACAGCTCCGAGCCACACCGGGGGACAGCAGCTGGCACTGGCACTGCCCCCGGAGCTGGGCACGGCCCCGGGCCCTGCTCGGCTCCTGGCCCAGGGCTACGAGCCGGCTGCGAACCCCCGGGCACCGGGGAGGCGACGGGAGAGCCCCGGGACGCGGCGGCGGCGAAAGAGGAGGAGGAGGAGAAGGAGGAGAAGGAGGAGGAGGAGGAGGAGAGAGCCCGGCCGAAGCCGGCCCCCAGCCCCGCGCCCCCTCCCAGAGCCCCTCCAGCCACAGGGGACCCCCGGCCGCTCCTGCCCGCCTACCTTAATAGTGCCGTCCATCGGGAAAAACTTCCAGCCGGGACCAGCAATATTCCACACATTGACCCGGTTTAGCCTGCGACTGACGCCTCCTGAAGTTTTTTATCCTTCTCTCTCTTTTCGCTCTTCTCGCTGCCCTTCCAGCGGTTTTGTTGCTCTCTCCGTAGCCTCTCTCCCCCTCTCTCTCTCCCTCCCTCCCTCTCTCTCGGTCTCTCTTTTTTTAACTTTGGTTGTTGCAGCAGAGCGAAAAAGAGACAGTTAACCGGATGAAACGTTTTTTTCTGCTAATTTTGGGAAGTGAAGTCACTCGAGGAGGAAACCTTCGTCTCTACGCTGGTCCTGCCTTCTTGATGAAAATATATATATTTTACATACAGGATATTTGCTCCATTTAGATAAGAAGGGGCAGAACAATAGCCACCTCTGTCACAGCTCTTGTTTGTCGCTGGGACAGCCCGGCCAGCGCAGACCTTGCCTCGCACCCCAGCCCGTGTTAGGCAGTCTGTGTCATCCCACGTTTAGTTTAACGTGAGGTTTTGCCATTTTTTTTTTTCTTTTGGCTGGAGCAGCTTTAGCCTGACTCACTGAATTTCCGTCTCTTCCCACAGATTTTTTTATTAATGCGTTTTCCAGTCAACGGGAAAAATTAAGGGGAGAAAACCGTAAATGCAATTCAGGGACGGCAGGCGGAGAGAGGAAAGAAAAAATCTGGCGATTAAAACGTATTTAAAACATGTTTCGAGCCCCCTCCTTCACGCCTCCCAGCACGGAGCGTGAGCCGAGGGGGACAGGAGCGAGCGGTGAGTGCAATACTGCAGGACACACAGACAGACAGCCGGCCCAGCGGCTGAACCCAGGATGAGGATGGGTCTAAGCCCAGGCTCCCGGCCACTCTCGCCCCTTCCCCACACCCCCGCTCGTCTCTCGGGGTGGGATGTGGGGCTCGGAAGGGAAGGCACTGCCATGGGTGGTTTCCCGTCATTTCTTTCACGTGCCGGGAGTCCTTCCCCAGCCTCCTCTCACAGTGCGAGATGAGATGTTAAACCCCCTCAGAGCGGGGGGGACACCCCTCAATTGATAAAAATGTCAAAACCTCACAGTAATGATCAGAACAGGCGAATTTACCGCCCCGGTAAAACAAAACCTCTCAGCCAGCAGCCTTTAAACCTCGTTTCAGACCTGGCGAGCCCCTGAGTGCGATTCTCCCTCTCATTCAAAACGGAGCGAGCCGCAGAGGAGAAACGCGCGTTTTCCTTTTTCCGGGAAAAGCCGAACCCTTCCAAAGGAGCCGAAGAAAGGAGGCAATACCCGCCTGTCCAGCTCCCCCCTCCCCGAACTTGCCAAAATCACTATTTCGGAACACACCATGCAACAGGGGCGGCCCTTGTGCCCCACTTCCACAAACCGGGGCACAGAGCAGAGCGGCGAAAGGAGGGGGAAGCCAAGAAAGAAAAGTGCCGAGGCAGGACGACACCCTGCCCGTGGGTGGAGAGCGTTACCTTGTCCGGTGCCAGTCGTGTCCAGGCTTTTTGTTTCCCCCTGTCTTTAGTTCAGCCACGGGGAAGGGGATGAGGGGAAGCAAAATGATATCCAAAGTTATCCTGCCCCTTCCAAAAGGGAAATGCAATAATGCCACCAGTGTTTCTCCCCGGTTGCGGCAGAGATGTTTTATTAATACTTTATTTCTCCAAGCCCGAAGCTGGCAGGAGAGCCGCACATCCCCCTTGCCCCTCCCTCCCCTCCCTCCCCCTCCTCTGAAATTAGCCTCATCAATTCAGCTACAAGTTTGCAGTTCGGATGCAGACACGGGGCTGAACGTGACCAGACCTGGAGGTTTTTGGCTCGCTGCTCGCCGGCGATTGAGGCCGCCTGCAGCCGGGAGGTGAAGGGGGAGCGCAGGGACAGCCCCGCACCCCCGGCCTCTCCCGTCTGCTCCGCGCTCCCGGGGTCTGCGCCGGGGTCCCCCGAGAGCAGCACATCTGGATGCTGCTAGCGGGGTCAGGTCCCCCCTTGCCTAGGGCCACAAAACTGGAGTTCAATTAAAAGAAATCACGGTTAACCCTTTGCTTTCCTCATTCCTCTCGTTTTTCCCTGCCCTCTGTCCTGCCCAGCCCCCGGCATCGCTGCGGTCCCGGCTCCCCCCTCGGCGTTCCCACATGGCAGGAGACTGCAGCGACCAGAAAAGCGAGAGGTTAAAGGGAAGAGTGAAACGCATCCTTTCAAAACCTAAATGGCTTCCTCTCCAGACAACACTCCCCACCAGCCCCGACAAACAGCGCAGGTGGGGGGTGAGGAAGAGGACAGATTGAGGATCTCAACTGCGAAAGGAAGAGGAAAAATGCCCTGGAATCCTCTGTCACCCACCGACCTCACACGGCACTTTGAGTCGGGGCTGCTGGACCGACAGTGGGAGAGCCGGGGATCCGGGACAGACGGGGAGAAACCACCTGAAAACGTGCCCGGCTCACGGGAGAGGAGCCCAACACCCTCAAAACGCCCTGAGCTCAACATCTCCAACCCCCCTGAGCCCAACACCTTCAAACCCTCTGAGCCCAACACCCTCAAAACGCCCTGAGCTCAACATCTCCAACCCCCCTGAGCCCAACACCTTCAAACCCTCTGAGCCCAACACCCTCAAACCCCCTGAGCCCAACACCTTCAAACCCCCTGAGCCCAACACCTTCAAACCCCCTGAGCCCAACACCTTCAAACTCCCTGAACCCAACACCTTCAAACCCCCTGAGCCCAACATCTCCAAACCCCCTTTGCCCAGCTCCGGGCTGAAGGGACAAACAGATCCGGCTCCCGCCGCGCATCCCCGGCGCTCCCAAAGACGGGAAGTTGCCAGACAGACCCCCCGCCATCCCACCGGGAGATATTTTAGGAACCCAAGTCTGCATTTTATGACCAGACGGGCACCGTGACCCGCAGGGCTTATTTTGCATGTCTGGGGATGATTCGAACGGAGCCTGCTCAGGTCACTTAGGATACCGGCTCTGTCAGGGATGCTCCGTGCTTTTCCTCCTGTGTTCGGTCTAAAGCAACATTTGGGAGAATCCAAGAGATAAGGGAACAAGCGAAGGTGTTACCCACTCTAAAGACAAGCCGAACAATCTGCTATTTTCCTCCCAAATAACGAAAAATAGAAGCTTTGCTTTATTTTTTCTTCCTGTTTTTGTTTTAATCCCCCACCTTTCCCCACCCCCTCAAAAAAACCCAAAAAACCAAAAAAACAGAAAACCTCAAAACCAAACCCAAAGCCACCTTTGAAGTTATGCCATACTTTCTGGAAAAGGCTGGAATATTCATAACCTCCGTACGCCAAGCTCTGAATCATCCTAGGTGGTTGTGCCGTGACTTTGGGTATTTAACTGCTATTTGAGTATTTGACTGAGGTTTGACTGTTATTTAACTGAGTATTTAACTGTTATCGAACTGCATTTAACCAAGAAGGGAGCCGAGACAGGCAGGGGAAAGGCGGGCACGGGGCTGAGCAATGTGAGCCACTCTGGGTCTGGTGCTCGCCCTTTGGATGCACATGTACCTACAGCAACGGAATTGGGATCTGTTTAATGTGGTCACCACCACACATCTGGAAAATAATTTGATCTTGGCAACCACGGGAGATTTCAAATGCTTACATCAGGACAGGCTGGTAGAAACCACTTACTCCTCAATTATTATTATTTTTTTTTCTCTTTCGCTTGCGTTAATGAACGAAACGGAGCTGTCGAGCGGCGTTTTTAATTAGTTCAATAGTGATCTCGGGGTCTTGACACGTCCCCACCTCCTGTCCCCGTCCTTAGGGCTGGGTCCCACACGGAGGAGGGGAAAATGCCACGTTTGGCGCGATCCGAACGAAAGGAATGAGGAGCCACTGGGGGATGTGGCCTGGAGCTGTTTCGTGTCCAGACCCAAAGGAATTAACCCTCGGTGTAGTTCGGTGCCAGTCCCTCGCAGTAGCCCAAAGATTTGGATTTTCTGTCTGTTACCCACACGCGATTAGCGGGCATCACTTCATAATTAAAACCGTCTGGTTATTCCCTAGGAATAAACGCAACGAAAACTTTCCCGAGCCCCATTGCAGGTTGGGAATCTGATTTTCCGAGGATGGGAGAGGGGATTGGCTTCTGTCACCCTCTCTGACCCCAACAGCATCAGCTGAGCTGTCGTTGAGCCCAGCCTGGAAATGTCGCTGTGAACTAACGCGGTGATAGAGGAGGGGAGCTCAAAAAACCCCCAGATCCGCGCCCTGGCTTTGTCACTAGAAAATGCCTCATTTCCCACTAAATGTGACGAAGTTTCCCTTTTCTAAAACGAGCTTTCCATACACGTGTATTTACATAACCCGCGCTGGGTGCACTGTGTATTCTATATCTGATAATATTACCGTCTAGATAACGGTAATACATTCTATTCTCACTAAACCTATGTACAATTCCCGTAATTCCGTGCTTGCAGAGGGCCAGAGTTTATCCCTCTCCAGCCTTCACTGGACGGAAACTCTGCCCCAGCTCCCGTGAAGGTTTAAAATCCCCGGCTCTGACTTTCCTCACCGACCCCATCGCAGAAAGAAAAACGCGACGTGTTTGTTTATTTTCTAAGCCCACATTCTTACGAGCAAAAACACCCCCAAACTGCAGCCCTGGGATTTGATCCCCAGAAACGAATCCCAAATTTAGACCTAACTAATTAGGCAGACCTCCGCAATAAAATGGAATCGGGAGAGTGTTCCAGGCGCAGGACTGAAGGATCGGGTCCCTCCTCCCTGCAGGAACAGCCCAGGAGATCTGGGAACCTGAAGCCGGGAAGTTATTCCCCGCTAATCGGTACTAAGTAAAACATAATGTCCTAAAAGTGGGGTGGAGAAGATGCAGTAGCTTTGAAGCTGCATCGCAATGAGGGGCGAGCGGGGCGAGCCTGGGGTGTCCTGGCTGCTTTTATTTGAGTTCCATGTCCCAATAAAACAGCCCTCGCCTTCCCTCCCTCCCCCATCCCGCAATTATTGAAAAGCTGAGGCACAAAAAACAAAAATACTGAAGGCCAAAAAAACAGACTGCAGTGCACTAGCTCCGAACGTCTGGCCCCTCGCTTGAGGCCATAATTAATTTGAGATTTATTTTTATTGGAGAACCCAGTCTCGTCTGACCTTAGCCAAACAAGACTTCAGCGAGACCCTTGATGCGCTTGAATGGAACAGAATATTTCTCTCTAACTTCTCTTCAGGCGGCCGTGCCTGCTTTGAATTTGTTTCTCAGCCTTCATATATTTGGAGATTTACAGGAAAGATTTAAAGCATTTTTCGCCCTTAGCATTCACTCTCTCTTTTCTTCCCTTTTTGCTCTGCTTTCCCTCCACACCTCCTCTCCTTCTAAACACGGGGCTGGGAAAACATAGGGAGGGCTGGAATACAGAATTCCCTGGATCCAGCATACTGGGAGGGGGGCGTTTCTCTGTAAATTGGGAAAGAATGGAGCCATTAAAAGGTCGCAGAGCTGGGCGGGGGGGGTTGCTTGCTGCTGCCTAAAGACGGAGGTCACTGGAAAAGCTCGCCTCTTGTGCCCGGTTTATTTTAGAAAGCTCCAAAGTGCCACAATTCCTGGAGAAAAACAACTTTTCTCCTATTTCGACTTAAATTCAAGCCGTGTCTTGAAGGTAAAGCGGGGAAGGACAATGCCAGCCCTTCCCCACGCACGGGAAAAAGGCAGGACACGGACACGGGACATGGAGAGGGATTTCTCTCCTTAAAGTAGAGAGGTCGGTGCGAACAAGACCTAAATCCTTAAGCACCAAATTGTCATAAGGCGCTAATCAACGACTTGCCAAAGTCCGACAATTACACAGAGTTTGTGCCGCGAGAAATGGGTGCCAAAAAGGGAAAGAAAGAGAAATGATTGGGTATAAATGTAATTAGTGACCGCGGAGGGGGAGTGACGTAGGAGCTCATAGCAGCTCTGCCCCCGAAGCCACCGCAGTCCCCACCCTGTCTGGAGGTGCCAGTCCCGTCCTCCCGAGCCCAGGGGACAGGACTGGAACCCTCCGGATGCCAGGGATGGGGAAAGGGAAAAAAGAGCACGCAGAACCGGATAAAGCTCTGGAGGATGCTCTCAGCAGGAACATCAGCACCCGGACCGGGGAAAAACCAGCCCAGGGAGGTTTTGGGTTTTTTTTGCCGGGCTCAGGTTCTCCAGCTGCTCCTGGGAACACGGACAGGTTTCTGCCCGCTCCACCCGCGCATCCCCGGGCTGAGCCCTCAGGGATCCTCTGCAGCGCCTTCCCCTCGCTCGGAACACCAGGCACCCACCAATCCCGCTGAAAACAACGAAATCCCGGGATATTCTTTCCTGGGAACCTGTCCTCTGCTCCTGTTCAGCGGGAAAGGGACGTGTCCGTGCCAGGCTTTGGCAGTGCCCGCTCCAAAGAAAACTGCACTGTTTTGTCCTTAAAAAAAGAATTTAGCCCCTCTCTCCTTAGGGCTTCTGTAAACTTTCCAGGCGGAGGGAGAGCAAGAACAAACTCAATATTGTTCCCAGCCACGCAGTCCCTTTTCCCTCCATGAATATCCTTTTTGTGCCGCAGCACAAACCTTATGGCTGCGTTAAAGCCGGGCTCGAGGCGAGAACCCCGCGCTCGCACAGAGGTTCCTTCCCGAGCAGAATCCATCTCCGTGCCCTTCCCGCAGGAGCCGCCAAGGTAGCAGGGCTTGGGTCATTCCAGGCACGGCAGAGGGAAAGGAAAAGCGGGGGTGATGTCGGGACACGCAGCCCATCCTCACCGCCCTCTCCTCCCGAGG
Organism: Rhabdornis inornatus; assembly: GCA_013397075.1. Classification (NCBI taxonomy): domain Eukaryota; kingdom Metazoa; phylum Chordata; class Aves; order Passeriformes; family Rhabdornithidae; genus Rhabdornis; species Rhabdornis inornatus. The sequence goes on along the minus strand of VWZS01009399.1, from coordinate 137,343 downwards.
GGCATCCCCTGGAGGGTCTTGCCTGAGGCTGGGAGTCTGGTACCTGGAGTGGAAACTGCCCCGAGAGTAGAAATGCCAGAAGCAGGAAAAGGGGCTCCAGGAGAAGGAAAAGGAGCTTCGGGAGCAGGAAAAGGGGCTCCAGGAGCAGGAAGGGAGCTCCAGGAGAAGGAAAAGGGGCTCCAGGAGAAGGAAAAGGGGCTCCAGGAGAAGGAAGGGGGCTCCAGGAGAAGGAAAAAAATCTCCAGGAGCAGGAAGGAGCTCCAGGAGCAGGAAGGAGCTCCAGGAGCAAAAAAAAAAAGACCTCCAGGAGCAGGACAGGGGCTCCAGGAGCAGGAAAGCGAGAGAGGCTCACTCGGGCTGCCTCGGGGAGGGCACGGCACGGGAAGCGAAAGCAGAAGCGAGGAGGAGGCGGTAAAAGGGGACATGAAGCGTTTGGACGTTGCCCAAGGGCAGAAGAAAAGCGCGGGTGAATAATAAATATTAAATAATGAACGACCAAAATGATCCTGTGCTGCCTTCACACACGTCTGAGGGACAGGAGGGGTGTGAGGGCTGTGACCTGGAAGAGCTCATTGCAATGCTAATAATTAAAAAATCAGAATTCAGACATCATGTTGCTTTGCTTGTGGCCTTAATTCTTTCCATATCCCTCCAGTTAGGATTCCAGTGCTCTCTTATTTTAAAATTTAATTTCCCAATTATATTCTGTGTTTCATTCTCTAAAGTCAAGTCCTCGTGTTCAGATGAGATTAGCACCCTCTGACACACTGTGAATTATTAAATACCTGCAGATCAGTCAGTCCCTGATGGTCTGAGGAACAGAAATTCTTTAACAGTTATGCAGAATAAGCCATGAAGGATCAAAATTATTTTTTTTTCTGTGAATTCCCAGCCCTCAATTGAATTAAGGCCCTGATAAGAAGTGGGTATGAGAGAGAAGCTTGGGTTCTCCTGGCAGGTGTTCTGTGGGCTTGGGTTCCCCCGGCAGATTGGGTTCCTGTGTCAGGAGTTCTGTGGGATCTGTTATCAGTGTTTTCAATAACCCCTCTGCACTGTGATGGAAATCGAGGTTACAGCACTGAGAAGCTGAGCTCCAATCCAAGTGACTCCACAGAAAAATCCTTGTTGAAACAAAGCATTTTAGAATGAAATCCACCTCTGCCTCCTGCAGCTCCCTCACCTCACCTCACCCCTCAGCCTGCATTTGAAAAGCCGTAACAAGAACCCCATGGCCTGAAGGTGCTCACAGGGTATTTGGTGAATTTGTTCCCCCTGCGAATTCCTGTGGAACACCCTGCAGCCTCCCCCTGTGGGCTCCAACCCGAGAGACGAGGCCTTTTCTGCCCAAGGCACAGAGGAAACCTGAATTTGATGCACACTGTCCATCTTTTGGGGAGGATCTGCAGAAAAGATCAATCCCAATCTATCTTTTTCTGGTGGGGGTGGTGTAAACATCCCACAAAGTAATGAAGAAAATACTTCTCCCTTCCATAAGACAGCAAATAAGGTTTTGTGGAGAAGGAATGACATGAAAAAAAAAATAATAAGCAGAATAGACACAGAAAGAGAGAGGAATTGGGACTCAATCATCTCTCAATCTTCTGCTTTTCCAACTTTGTGGTCCCCAGAGCTGGAGAAGGTCAGTGTGGGGCAGCAGGAAGGGAAGGAAGGCAGGGGAGGCTCAGTGGGACCTTGTTCAGCTGCACCCACACTCTAAAGATGGAGAAATGCAGCAGTGGAGGGTGGAGGTGCCCTGCTCAGGGTACCGAGCTCACTCCAGCAGGGAGGGGATCCATACCCACATTTCCCACTGCCTGGAACATTCACCAATCCCAGCTCTTCCGTCAACAGGCACTGTCAGAGCCTCTGCTGCCTCTGGATGTGTTTGAGTCACTGGAAGCTGCCGCCAGACTCAGAGACTGACCTCAGCCATGTGTTCAAGGTTCAAACTTCCCTGGATTTCACCACATTCCCACCTGGATGAGCAGCTCTTAATGAACTGCCCAGGTACCCTTTCGTCCCACTGGGACAGCACTGCCCAGCTCAAACCACCCAGAATCAGTGACAGACATTTCCTTTGTCTCCAGGAGGTTTTGGATCAGACTTCATCGAAATCCTGGTGATTGTTTTAAGCACAGGAACAAATCATTTCCCCAGTGCCATCAGTGTGGGAGAAGCTCTGCAGACAAAATAGCCAAGACAGTGTCCTTGCCCAAAATACCATCAGCTGAGGAGGAAGGGCTGTGTTAGAGGAGAGTCCAGCATCCCACTGCTCATCCCTCCCTGCACACTCTGAGTCCCACCTGGGGAGCTCTTCCTGCTGGATACAGCACAAACTTCTGGGAACAGAACTCTGTCCCAGCCTCTTGCCTGCAGGACTGCACCTCCTGAGAGGCTGACACAGACAAGGACAGGATCCCTCAACCCTGCTGGAATGTTCACTTATTCGGGCCTGGGTCTCGGTTCCACTTGATCCCAGAGGAATTTTGCTCCTAAACAGGAGCAGCTCTGGATCTGCCTCCCAGCCCAAGGCAGTGACATGACACCAGAGGACATCACATCACAGAGCCTTCATCTCCTCATTGCAAACAGAGCACCCCGGGCTATTTCCCACACCCCCAGCCCCACACTGGGGAACATCTTCCTCTGCTTGAGCTCAGAGGGGATTTGCCTTCCCCAGACTTGAATTTCAGCTGTTCCCCACAATTTCTGTTGTTCCAGAGCCTGCTCCAGAGTGATGCAAACTTAATGAGCAAAATTAACTCACCAACATTCCCTGAAACACCAAGGTGGGAGCAGGATTTGGGGGGATATCAGCCCAGTGGGGAATCCTTCCCATTCCTGGTTGCATTTGTTGTAGAAATGCGGAGCAGCTGCACCAGCTCACCCAATGCCACATGGCCTGGGATCATCCCAAACCTGCATTTCCACTAATTGTCCTAACAAGCTGTCCAAACTGAGCCATAACTTCGGGATTATTCCCAGGAATCATTCAGTGGATCATCCCCAATAATGAAAATCCCAGTTGGGGCACAGATCATTGAGAGAGGGAAAGGGAAAAAAAAAAAAAAAGAGAGACCAAATTCCTGTAATAAATTATTCATTACAAATTATCCACCCAGCTCTAGTTAACACCCTCTTGTGTTTCTTCACGGACAGGAGAGGCTTGTGGTTTAGATTTTCCCTAAGTGCTGCAGCATGCAGGGTTTGCCTCAAACGTGTAACCCAGATGTCCCAGCTTGGTTTATTTACATTCTTGGGAGCTGTTGTGAAAAAAACCCCATATGATGTCAAATACAATATAGAGCTCAGCTGAGGTAAAAAGGAACAAGGCTGTGCCAACCCTGCTTTAGTTTTTGTTTTAATCTTTAAAAAAGGAAGAGGCAGAAGCGGCTCATCAAAATACATAGTAAGATCCATTTTTTTACTTAAATAAATAAATTAATAATATCGTTAGACAGATATAAATATATACAAACAAGTATTTGAAGTGTAATATCTGGTACTATCAGTTAAAAACCAAAACAACTGAAGTTAGTTTCCCCACTAAATTGCATGGAAACATTCAAGCACAGAAAGAAACTTCAGGAGCACAGAAAGAAATCCCAGTATTACACAGCACTGCCTGGTGTGACAATCCATTGCTTCAGAACTGAGAGAGATGTTTGCCTTTAACTCATTCAGTATTTCCCCCCCCCCTAAATCCACTCTGAAATGGACCTTTCAGAAAGCACACAACTCCAGAGATCATCTTGCACGTGGAATTCAGGAGCTGGCACAGCAGAGAAGAGAAATGAAATTTCGCTCTTGTTCAGGACTAAGGGGGGCTGGGAAAGCAGAAAATCGGAAGGAAATTCAAGGAACCACTATGAGAGGTAGCACAGCCCCATGGTTGTGTTGGTTCCAGAGTGACAAACCAGGACCAGACTGGAATTCAACACAGCCTGGCCATAGGATAACCCAGCTAACCCAGCAGCAATGAAGGATAAAAAACAACCCCACTTGAACTCATTGCTTGTCCCTGATGATGCAACTTCTGACTCAACCCTGCACATTTCCAAAATGATAAATTTGATATTTCAGTCTCTGACCCCTCTCCCACTGAAGATCAAGGGATTTTTTTTCCTGCTAAATTCAGTAAGAAAGTGAATGAGATTTTTCAACCAATACAAATGACTGTGAATTTGGGAGGATTGGAATTTTTGACATTACCTGTTTAAAGATGCTGTCATGTCTTACCTTGACGTAAGACGAAGTGTCTGGTACAGTCTGAAACATCCTTACTTGTTTATTATATGTATTTAAAGGTCCTAAATTTGACCTGAAATAAATCATAAAAATACTCCCAGTCATATATTTGCATATAGAAAAATAAAGGAATAAAGCCTAGTTTAAATAATAAGATTGATAATAAAATTTAGAGGGGAATGGTCAAGCATTTAAGTGCAAATTTTAAAGGATAGAGAACCACATCAACACAGCAACTAAAATCAAGTAAGAGACTCCCAGAGCAGGGGTTTATTTCTCTTTTTAAACACCAGATTGGTTTTTCCTCTGGATTCTCCCTCCTCTTTAGGAAAAGAGCCTTCTTCACTTCTGGCCAGAGCAGAGGGAAATGTTTGACATTTGATTAACTGAATTTCTTAGCCAACAATTAAAAGCCAGCTGAAATACTCGTGTTTTCATGTCGAGCCTAGTTAACCCCATTGACTCGTACCCCAAGGTTTCCCTTGGCTGAGCGAGGGGCAGTTCCTGGCTCATTGAAACCATCCCGAGCCATTAACCCGCCGGCCCCGGCTGATTTAAGGAACCTTCCCCCACCAACAATAATTAAACCATAAATTTAAAAATATTCCGAAAGGAAGCATCGCTGCAAATATTAAAAGAACTCGCAGGGTTGTCAATCCCATTTCTATTTCGGGTCCTGATCAGACTTTATCTCACACTCAAGGCACCCCATCTGTTTTTCTGTGCTCCTAAGACTTGACGAGCTCCTGATGAACAGGTTTTTTTGTTGTTTTTTTTTGCCTCCAACCCCCAAAATCATCACCACAGAGACGCAGAGATGAACAACGACGGTGAAAAATGCGATGGTGTGTGGGCAAACAGACCAAAAACATCCGACAAAGCGATTTTATTTGTCCTCCCCGATCCTCTCGGGGTCTTCTCCTTCTGGAACGCGCCAGAAAACAATTAGCTAAGTGTAATTAGCTAGGTGTAAGCAGTGCATCATTAAGAATCCCAGGCAGCCTCACACATGCCCAGCCTGCCGCTCTGTGCGGTTTTCTCGGGGTGGAAGAGTCGGACACTGAGCCGGGAATTGTCACAGGACAATGACCCGGCAGGGTGAGCAGGATGCGCACGAGCAGCCCAACTCCAAAACTCGGGGACTTTTTCCAAGCTCTTGAGGAAAAGCTGTGGGGTCCAGACCGCGCCTTTAGCGCGGGTCTAATCCGAGCCAGCCCCGGCTTTAATTACAGAACCGCGTTAATGAAGCTGCGCGGCCGCTGGAGCTGAGACCCCGCAAAGCCCGGGGGCACCCCCGCGTCCCTGGAGCCACCGAACCATCCGCGGAGTTAAAGGAAAGAAAAAAAGAAAAAAAACCCCAAACAAACAAGAAAAAAAACCCGCAGCCCAACAACTGGAAAATAAAAGTTCGCTATCTGCACGTAACCCCCCTTTAAATGATTTTTAAAGTATTTATTGCCCGTCCAGCTGGCACGGGAGGGCAAGCGGCTCTAAAGCGGACAATGTGTTTCTGATAAGTACAATTCTTTTTTTCCCCTGTCGTCCTACCTCCTAACACATTCCAGTTTCTTTTGCTTCTGAACTTGCGACGGGGGATGGGGGCAGGCAGAGTGGAGGGACAAGGTAATTTTGCCTCGCCAGTAAATTTTCTGAGGTCAAGGATTCCCATATTGGTTTCCCCCGCTCTCCTCTTTACCCCTGATTAGCGCCCCCCCCCCCC
>VWZS01009399.1:60797-131369 GCA_013397075.1 Rhabdornis inornatus | reverse complement strand
CCCCCCCGCCTTTACCTCCCTATTGTAATTACGCCTGTGCACGTAAATAAATACATCTGCATATTTTGGAGCCGGTTCTCAGGAGTCTGCAGCGGATTATTTATCAATCGTCTCGCCCTGCCAGCATCAGCCGGGATATAAAAAGGCCTCTTAAACTACTTTTAGAATCGCTTTTCTTATTGCTATGATTGAAAGGACTCACCTTTTAGACCCTTTCCCCTCAGCCAGTGGCAGAGCAGTTTGTAAAGATCCAGGTTGAGACCAAACCCAAAGTCCCCACCAGCTGTGGAGCTCTGCCCTTGCCGCTGCAGTTTTGCGGGGAGAAGAGAGATTTAAACTTGTTGGATCCAAAGCAGCGCTGAAGTTAAAATTCCCAGCCCATCCAGACAGGCTGCATCAAGCAGGCATTTCCTCAGGGGGCTTCTGTGCTGCTCGCAGCTCCAGGACGTGCTTTGCTTTCCTTTCCCTTGCTTCTCTGCCCTCTACTTTTCATTTGATTTCCGTTTTCCCCCCTTATCAATATTCCAGCTGTTCCCTCAGATTATTCGTGGCCATGGGACATCCTCGCCCCATGAGCCCTCCTGGCGCTATGAGCGACTTTAAACAACACACCAAAAAAAGAAAAAGAGGAAAAAAAAAAAAAAAGGAAAAAATTCACAACTTTAAAAAAAATATTGCTGAGGAGTCAAGCCAAAAAGAGACGCTGAGTGGAGCTCAAGTGCTACTTTAAATCCCCTTTTTTAAATAAGGAAGTTTCAAATATCCGTTTTTAAATCATCGTTCCTTATTTTGGGTCTTTCTTTCCTGACTCTTACCTAGAAAAGAGTTAACCCACTTCCCCCTGCAGCAGGACCGAAAGCATGACGGAGCACGCCGCAGATGCACACGGCTGGGAAATGGGATGGAATCGGCTCCAAACGATTCCTTTGGATAAAGAATTCCTCATTTCTCCCTGCAAGCCGAAGCCTCCAGCTCTTTTTAGCTATTTCATAAGAGCCTATCAAACAGTAACGCGTTCAGGAGGGAAAGGAAACACATCTTCAATCCAGGGATGGATTTTCCCCACCGGAGTCACGTTCCTGCTGCATTTTGTCATCTCAGAAGCCTTCACAGATAATATTTTGCGCTAACCTGGGCGAAAGCTTCCAGGGATTTTAGTACAACATCAATTTTAAATGCAACCCTCCGAAAGGTTACCAAAACTATTTGGAAAATGTTCTTGCATTCTCTATTCTCTTTCTCTCCTTCCCAGCTTTGCCCCAAATTCCAACATATTGAAACATTTTTCTCCTTAATAAGAGGAACATATAAAGTGAAGGGGTGAAAGGGCAACCTGGGAGCCGTGCCTTGAGCTCCGCACACAATTTACTCCCTGGTAGACGAGGCGTTTAGCATTCCTCCCAATTTCCAAGGAAAACACACTCAGACCTGGACCCAGGGATCTCGCCACTTTTTAATATAGAAATTCTTTGGATTCTTTGTTGTTATTATAATTGTTGTTGTTTGTGGCGAGAGAAACCTTTTCTTCAGCAAGGTGAGGGGACGGCGTGGAGGGGAAGAGAAACTTCCTTGGGATGGAAGGAAAAGCAAAGCGACAGGAGGGACTCGCGAGGTGCGCGGGGGAGAGGGGATCGGGGGGAACAATCAGAAGAGAAAGGGAATAGGGGAAAAAAACCAACCCTTTAAAATAAAAAGCAACGTTGTCATCATTAAAGGCTTTTTTAAAATCGCGTGCACGGGGTTAAAAACGCGCTTTCCAAGCCTTAATCTCATTATCCTGCGAGGATGGGAACGACTCTGCACAGCCGAGCCAGCCGGGGACCGACCGGGCTCACGTTTCAAAGCCGTGGCTCGTTCTTTTCTCACGTTTCCACGTGTGAGTTACACAGAACACGGCGCTCAGGAGGAGCCCCGAGGGCTCCGCTCTTGCGTCCACTGACGCCTCTTCCCTTTTTCTCGGCGGGGCAGGGAACCGCGAGCGCATCTCTGCCCCGTCCTCTTTATTTTCCTGCACTTTTAAAGCAATCTCCGCCTGGCTCCGGCGGGGACCCCTGAGCACACGCACAACCTGCACTGAAATAACCTTTAAAGGCTGGCGTTAACAGGAATTGGGGATGTAAAGCATTCCCAAGTTCAGGGGAAATGAATCCCCAATCCCGAGCTGCGTCTGCCGCCCCTTGTAACCAAACCCCACAGCCGAGGGGAGAAACCCATGTGGCCAATTCCAGCCATCCCGGGAGCTTTACTAGCCCAAAAGAAAATTGCTGGCAAATTGGAACCAGCTGTAGCGTCGGAGACTGAAAAAAACCCCAACCCCACCATCCCCTGCTCTGCCGGGCAGGGAAAGTTGCAGGGGTTTTGTTTACACGAACATCTGGGAGGCAAAGCCCGCATTTCAAATTTTCCTGCCCAAATAGTGGTTGAGTTGTTCGTAAGCATCATTTCAGCGTCCATCAGCGGCGGAGATTTTTTAAAGGTGCCAATGAAATCCTTCCCTCGGCTCCCGGAGTCCCTGTCCCCTTTAACGGGGTGCGAGCGACACAAAACCAGCGACTTCAACCCCACAAAGGGTTTTTTTTACCCAGGGCACGGGGACCTGACAAGTGCCGCGCTCCCACCAGCCCGGCAGACAATTGCTGCAACAAACGGAACGGGGGAGAAGCTCCGAGCCCTGCAAAATGTGCTCTTTTCATGTTTTCTATTTATTAGCTACGTTAAGAGAAAACAGACTCATATGAGTCCCAAATGGAGGCAGGGTATTAAAAGAGGCATGTGAATGCTCCAGCAATTACAGCTGAATTTGATTAAAAACGTCATGAGGGCTGCAAAAGCAGGAGTTACCTGATACACTCACCCCGAGGTTGCTTTAGGATGAATTATAACACAATTCATTTTATTTTAATAGGTCACTATAAGATTAACTGTTTAAGGATGGAGCTGCGCTATAAATGTTTATATCAAACCAGAGAGAAGCAAGCTTTCCTTTCGGGTTGTTTAGAAATAATGTTTATTACATTTTAAAATTCTTCAACATGTTAATTAGGAATAAGGGGAAAGTCTGGGAAGGCAGATGGAGCTCCAGTGCTTGACATGGAACCACACACACGCTGCTGTGCTTCAGTTCCTCTTTCCTGGCAGGGAAATGTGGAGTTTTGAACCGATCACCACTGTTCCCACATGCTATGGGGAAATAACAACAATTTGTTGGCCCCTGCTCCTCTGCCACGCTTGGCCCACAATTAAATGGCACCTCCAAACCTGGGCCTGTGGAGCCCCAGGTGAGGTGGCCACTGGCTCAGTGAAATTGGCCACCACAACACCCAGATTTGGGTGTTTAGGAGGGAAAACCGGAAAGATCCATCAGTGACCAAGGGCAGAACCTCCCAGGATTGAAGGATTCCAAACACCCTCCACACCCTGCCCCCACTGCAGGGACCTGTGCTTTAAGGGACACAAATTCCTATCTCACAGGTGAGTCCAGGAGCTGGGATAAAACCAGGCTCCTGAATTCTTCCAAATTCTGGGATTTAGGAAGAAATGGTGAAACAACTGCCATGCCCATTTGGGTTTGCATCTGCTGGGGAGTTCGGGGATGAGATAAAAACCCTCATGGGCTGCAAGTTCTGCCTTTTCCCTGTGCTGTCTTTAGGCAGCATCTGACACAAAGGTACTTTTGCATAGCTGAAGCTGCAAGGAGCAGTTAAATTGAAGGAAAATTAGCAATATTCCTGAAATTAAATTCTTAGTCTGAGAGAAAAAGCCTCCCTGTTAAAAATTATTCTCATTTTCCATTGGTAAGAAGGGCAAATTCAGAATTTTAGCATGAAAAATATTTTCTGTTATAAATTACCAGTGAAAAAAGTTTTCATTCGGAGAGCTCAGAAAGCCCCGTTTCAGCAAGGATTTGCTCCTCCATTTCCACTAATTAATTTAATCAACAAAGGTACTTTGATGAAGTCCACTGAAAATCAGAAAACCCACTATAAATATTTTTGGGACAAATATGTCAGCTTTGCTAAATCACTCTATTCTTTGAAATAGAATATACTTCACCCTAATATTAGTGATGGATGTGATTAGTGTATTCAAATAAATAATCATAAATTATTGATAAAATCATTATCACAACAGGGGAAAGCTTTAGTTCCAGAGACAAAATGAGGGCATAGGAAAAAAGGGATTGCTGTCATTGTTGGATGCTATATTATTCCTGGAAAAGGAATGTTGGGTGAAGGTTCATGAATGCCCCAGGAATTTTAATTTCCTTGTTCTGTCTGTTTAATGGAAATGAGAACCTTTCTCTTTTCACTGTCTGGATTTCAGGACATGTCTGGAGTATTTATTTTGAGGAGTGTTTATTGTGAAGTTACAAAAGTGGGAGTTAGGTGTTGTTGTTAAAGTCCCGATGATTTACAAAACATCGGAGTTTCCACTCCTGTTGTTTACAAGCACCCAAGGAAATGATTTAGTGTCTGTGGGATGTTGTGGAACTCCCCTTAAACCAGTTTGGGTTTTGGGGACTGGTGTGAGCCTCAGTTCAAGTGGGTTTTTACCAGTCCCTAGGGAGATCCTCCTGAGGTTGTGTGGGGTGGCATAGGAGGGTGACAGTGACATTTCCTGGACAATGAAAGCTTCATAGACAAAGGGCAGGAAGGGAATTTTACGGATGGGATGATAAGACCTTAGACCCCATGGCAGTGGGGTGGGCAGGGTGGGACAGGAATCTTGGGGCAGAGGGAGGACAGGAACTCCTGTAGCCGAGGGATCTAATCCCATAGGGGCAAAGGTGGAATGGGAATTTCATCCCTGTGGCAGAGGGATTTAATCCCTGGGTGGCAGAACAGGGACAGGAATCCCTGTGGCAAAGGGATTTAATCCTGCAGGGGCAGAGGTGGGACAGGAATTCCTGTGGCAGAGGCAGGACAGGAATCCCACAAACCCTCACCCCACACTGAGCAGTCCCCAGCAGGAGCCTCCACTCCCCTGGGACCTCTCTGCTGGACATATGGAGATTCCTCTTCTAGCCCAGGGTTTTTGTGTTCAAGCCCTTCAGCACCCGTTTAGTGACAGAAGAGCCAGGGCCATGATGTCACACCTCTCAGTGGCACCTGCACTGGCTCACCTGGGTGGCCACAGCCCCTGGTGACAGCACTGCCACCCCCCGAGGTCCCTTCACCTCAGACATCCCTGGCAGAAAAATAGAAGAAAAGAAGGAAAAGAAATGAAAAGCAAACCTCTTCCTCCAGCAGAGCTTTGCCTCTCCAGAAAAGAGAAGTGGCCATGACCCCAAGTTCCCTGCAAGATTTGCTGTTGTTTTGCTTTTTAGTAAATTTTACGTGAATCACCTCTTCTAGAAGAGATAAAAATCTTCTATTTTTTTTGGGATATAAAACTCAAGGTTGCCCTTGCCTCTGGTAAAGTTTCCCTTCCATGTATAGCTCAGCTCCACAGCATGAGGGCTTTGCTCACTCTGGGATTGCTTCTTTCCTCCTTTTTTTTTTTTTTTTCTTTTTAAGCAAAACCCTAAATTCTTGTCCTGATTCTTCCTTGGAGCTTCCCTGGCCAACCTGGACTTGAGGTCTCCAGCTCAGGAGAGACCAGGCAGCCCCTGAAGATCTTTCTGGAGCTCTAAAGGGGCTCCACCTGCTCTGATCTTTACAGAAAAAACAACCAACCAGGCAAATACATCCATTATTTCTTCCCAGAGATTAATTCCTTGAAAATATCTCATCTCATGAGATTCCCTGGGGATGGTACAGGAGGAGAGCAGGATGGAAGGGAGGGAGAAGAAAGGCAGCTCCACCAAAAACATAAACAGCAGGAGGAATGAAAAGGATGGAAAAGCCCCAACCCCAAGGTGAATGAAAGGAAAATAAATGACTAAAGCAGGAGCTTGATGCCATTCCAAGGGTTTGACACGAAGTGTGTTTCCCATTCCACTCCTCCACTGAGAAGGTTTCTCTTTGAATCAGATGAACCATAAAATAAAGAGGAAATTTAGAACAACCCAGAATAATGTTTTACAGCCCTTCCCACACCGGGCTTTCCCTTGGAGAGCTCTGGTACCTGAGTCCTTGTCTCCACAGTGTCCCCAAGAGCTCAGGGTACTCCAGGCACATTAAAGTGTTCCTGTACCCACTGCTGCTGGAGCAGCATTCCCATGGGAAAGTACTTTAGGGGAATAACTGCTCCCAGCTGGATTTGGGAAATGTCCCTGGCCAGTGCTGCGAAGTGAGAGTTTGCTGCATCACCATGTCAGGGCTTTGCCATGCACTGCCAGGACCTCCTTGGCATCCCCACCAGAGCAGGGACAGCAGGAAAGCTGAGTGCAGCTTTCACCAACAAAGAAACTGTCTGGGACGAGAAGGGAGTGCTATTCCCTGTAGGAATGTGCTGTTCCCTGCTCCTCCTGCAAGGACAGGAGATGGGAGAAATGCAGAACTCACAGAATGGTTTGGGTTGGAAGGGAATCATATTTAATTTCAAAACCGTAAATTCCATAAATTTCCGTATTTAATTTCAAAACCATTGCATTAAGAGTGTGAACTCTGTATTACAGAATTGGAGATCACCTCATTGCAATGGGCAGGGAATCTTCCACCAGCCTTAGGCAGCAAAATATGGAGGGGATGAAACCTGGATTGAAAACATCCACAGGGAGTAGTGTGGGGGTGAAAGAGGGTCTGCAGGAAGGGGGAGGGAAGGCTTGGTTTCTTCTGTGCCAGTGATGGAAAACACCTGAGGAATATCCTGGGATCCACGGCAGGGATGGAATGGGATGAGCTCTCAGGTCCCTGCAACCCAAACGATTCTGGAACTCTGAACGCCCTCAGAGGTGCCTGGGCCAGGGGCACTGCCTGGAGCCCTGCTCAGCTCCCATGGCGTGGGCATCACCAGGGACCAGCACAGCACAGCGGCTGGCACAGCCAGGGACCAGCACAGCACAGGGACTGGCACAGACAGGGAATGGCACAGCCAGGGATTGGCACAGCACAGAGGCTGGCACAGCCAGGGATTGGCACAGCACAGGGACTGGCACAGCACAGGGGCTGGCACAGCCAGGGAATGGCACATCCAGGGAATGGCACAGCCAGGGATTGGCACAGCACAGGGGCTGGCACAGCCAGGGACCAGCACAGCACAGCGGCTGGCACAGCCAGGGATTGGCACAGCACAGAGGCTGGCACAGCCAGGGATTGGCACAGCACAGCGGCTGGCACAGCCAGGGAATAGCACAGCACAGGGACTGGCACAGCCAGGGACCAGCACAGCACAGCGGCTGGCACAGCCAGGGATTGGCACAGCACAGGGATTGGCACAGCACAGGGATTGGCACAGCACAGGGGCTGGCAGCTGGAGCTGCATGTGTGCCAGGGCTGCAAAACAGAACCTGCTGGGCCAAGGTGAGTGCAGAACAGCAGCATCCAAACCAGGGGCTGCAGCAGTGGAAAACCCCATCCCCAAACAGATGGAAATGCTGGGAACTGAGTTCAGTCTGTAAAACCTGGGCCAGGACAGAGCCGGGGTGGCCCAGGGCACTGCAGCTGTTGGTGGCTGTTGGACACCAGTGGCACTCTGCTCTCCAGAAGGGGCTGCCTTTCCTCTCAGTAGCTCAGATATGAAGGCTCTGTCATAAATTACAGAGTTTAAGGGAAAACCAGAGCAGCTGCCCCAAGCAACAGAGTTTGCAGAAGTTTTCCTGCTTAGAAACAGCCATCAGAGCATGAAAGCTTCCTCCAGTTGGCTTTCCAGAGGAGAGCAGACAACTTCATTTTCCATTCCACCGCCATGCTTACGACAGTTTTTGGGCTGCCAGAACAATGTGAGCTGCTGTTCTTGGATATAATTAGCCCAGATATTTTTGTGTTTGAAATACATTACAGACAAAGCCCACACACTTTTCCAGTTACCACCAAAGCCCTCGTGCACATGGGGATAACAGGTGATTATAAAAATAACGTGCTGTTTATAAAAATCTTCTGATGCCTGTGTGAGCAGCTCCTGCCTTGTGCTGTGGGTTCTGAGCCACACATGGACAAAGAGCAGGTGATCTTTTGGGGTCCAGGGAGCTTCCAGATTTACCCAGCACCTTATAAACCTGGGTGTGACCCACTGGGCTGGGAGTGGCTGCTGGGCCCAGCTTGTAATAAATGGGCCAGGAGACCAGCTCCTTTTTAAGGCTTTTATTGAGAACAGCTTTAGGGTGGGTCGCACACACCGCTGCTGCTCCCAAGGATCGACACCAAGGAGGAGAAGATGCACATCTGTGTCTCTCAGCAGAGCTGGGGCTCCCATTCCCACAAAAGTCCTCAGGAAGATGCTGGCTCGCTCTCCGCCTATGGTTGTCCTGTGGACCAGCTATTAGGTCATGGTGATAAGGCGAAAAAACTCTGGCTGGTGGTTCCATGTACTCTACTATTTTCCCTACCTGGGAGTACCATTTTTAGCCTCAGATGTTATTTTGTAATTGGTTCATTGTTTTTAGGGGTTTTTATTACCAAATTGTGTCCCATGAGCACTTGCTGTTCCCCTATTTGCCGGGTGCCATTTTGGGAGGGTGTAATGGAGATGTGCATCGGTGTGAGTGAGTACTGGAACAGGGTAAGGGACAGACAACCAGGAATATCAACAATTTATAGAGACCTACAACATTAACAACAAATAGTCAAACATCAACAACTATGGTCAACTTCTTGGGACAGGGTAAGGGACAGGCAACCAGGAATATCAAAAATTTACAAAGACATACCACATTAACAATAGTCAATACAAACAATTATGGTCAACTACTGGGACAGGGTAAGGGACAGACAACCAGGAGTATCAACAATTTACAAAGACATACAGCATTAATAACAAATAGCTAACACAAACATCAAACATCAATAATTATTGTCGACTACGTAGACACACATTAACACAAAACTGTTATCAACCAGGTGGACACCCTGTGCTTAGGAATTCATTCCCCGCACAGCTCACACTCCCAATCCTGCCAAACCAAGAGGTTTATTTCAGGGGCTGTAAAGGTGGTAACTGCACCACTCAATTAATGACTTGTCTTAATTTTCTTCTCTCTTCACTCAGAGTCAGGATTAAAAACACAAAGGAGATGAATTTTCTCATGTTTGGGCTCAGGTATTTATTAAATCTTATTCTAAAGTACAGAAAGTTCTGCAGCACTTCTAGCTACCAGCTAAAAGTGAGCAAAATGGAGGTGAATTTAGCTAGTTATAAGGTCTTTTAAAGCTAAACAGTCCAATAGAGAATTAACATATTATTTATACTTTTGACCCAATAACCAAACTCATGTGACCCTCAGTGTGACACTGACTGTCCAACCAGAAACTACTACCTGAAATCTTGAAGAAGAAGGAAGAAGACAGAAAAGGGACAATACCCAAAATTCTCCATCTTACCCCATACCTATTACTATATTCCAAAACCTTCAAATTCCAAACACTTTACCACGTGAAATCACACATTTCTATTTAACTACACACCTGTGATTTTAACTCCATCACTCAAATTTGGAAGCCTTCTCCAAGGCCTCAGGTCAAAAGCAGTGTTCTCCAGGGGGTCAATGCCAGAAAGCACAGAAAGCTCAAAAATCCCAGGTTTCTGGGATCCAACAAGGGACCGGCCTGTGGGCTGAGTAGCTTAAAACTGGGCTCTTTACTGGCAAACATTCCAAGTGCGTGAAGAGATCAGGAAGTTTCCCTTGTCCATGGCAGGCATGGAGCATTGCAGGCCAATCTGCTCTGCTCTGGGGAGCTGCAGTCGTGACAGAGTCGTGACACTGAGTTGTGACACTGAGTCACATCCTTGCCGCTCCGGAGGTGTCCGGTTGCTTGCTCAGTTTGTTGACTCTGCTCCAGTCACCAGCCCTATTTCCTGGACTTATCTCCCCCAGCAGATTTCCCCTCCTCTCCCTCCCTCCCGTGGCCCATAAACACTGAAATCTCCTGCAGCCCAATCTGGGCTCGCAGCTTGTCGGGAGCAGATAGCAGCAGATAAGGGGCCAGCCCACATTGTCTTTTTCCAGCCTGCACCCGCAGTTCACTTTTAAATCTGAAAATTGTTTGCTTAAGGAAAAGGAAATGTGCCTGTGTGTGCTGGGGGGCAGCGGGAGGGGAGGGGAAAGAGGAAGGGAGCTGGTTCAGAGAAAAAATTGGGGCACACGAGAGGGAGGATTGATGGAGATTGATGAGGAAAGTTCAGCCAAGGTCCCGGTGCAACAGGCCCTTGGAGCCCCTGTGCTCCTGCTACCCTGCCCTGTTCCCAAACATCGTTGTGGGCCATTCCCAAAGGGAGGGGGCATTTCTGCAGCACAGCCCTGGCATGAGCATCTCCCTCCAGCAGAGTTTGGGATATTTCTGCAGCACGGCCCTGGGATGAACATCAACCTCGAGATGAGTGAGTGACACTCAGCTCCTCACACCTTGGCAAGGACACCCCATGTGAGGAGTTCTGCCAAGTCCCATGGCGGGACTTGATCCTTAAACCAGCCCAAAATCCCAGGTTAACACATTTATACCCAGTGCTCAGACTGGGGTGGGTAGGGAACCTCCATCCCTCTAATCTGTCATCCTCTCTGGGTGGAAAGTGCTCTACATTCCGTGTCCCTGCAGTGCTGGGTGACACCTTGTCATTGTCCTCATCAGCAGAACAAACTTATTCCATTTCCCAGCTCCAGAGCAGATCAGGAATCACTGCAGGATTTGGGAAGCACAGGAGGAGCTCAGGAATCACTGCAGGATTTGGGAAGCACAGGACTCACTGCTCTGGGGCTGTGGGGTGTGGGAACACTCCTGTGCTGGCAGAATGCTCAGGGTGGAGGGGAGCTGGGGAACTCCATGGCTCTAATCCCTTTTATCCAGTGTGCCTGTGCAGGGCAGGGATGTCCCCTCAGCTGTGTCACTGCAGCCCACGAGCAGAGATTTCCAGCACAGCTTTGGTCACAGTGACAAAGCTCCCACAGAAGTCAGAGGGAGCACATCCAGCAGCCCAGAATGCTTCTCTCTGACCCGTGCAAAGTTTCCTTTTGATCTCTGAGGTCCCAGATACCCCGGGTTCCATGGATCAGATAATGGCTCAGGCCCTGAGGCAGCCCAGCTCTGAAGGGAATGATAAAGGGAGTTCATGAGCCCTGCATGTTGTGTTAATTTATGGATTGATTTCCTGGTGGTGCTGATGTCAACAAATCCCACTGTCATCTCCACTGGGTGCATTTAGACCCTCCCTAGGGATAAATTTGGAGATAGGGATATGTATTCCCTGAGCAGCTGGGATACAGCAGGGATGCAGCCAGCACAGGGAAACCTGAGAGGCTGCTCCTCTTCTTGGGACACACTTGAGATCCAGGCAGCCCTAAGGTGCAGGAAACAGCCCCATTCTTACACAACTTTGGGAACAGACATCTTGGAAACAACCAGAAACAGGGGGTATTATCATGGAATCCCAGAAGGTTTCAGGTTGGAAGAGACCTTAAAGCCCATCTTGTTCCAGCCCCTGCCATGGGCAGGGACACTTTCCACACCTCATCCATTATGGGGCCTAAGAAAGCAAAGAAGAAATCGGGCTGGCCATTGACGCCTTCTTTATCGATGGGCTGGGCCTGTCTCATTTGGAAAACTCATTTCCTGGGATCAGAGAGGCTCTGATGAATCTCCAGGAGCTGGGACAGGAACGTGAGCTGGTGACCAATCAGCAGCTCCTCCACCTGCAGCAAGTTGTGTGCAAAGAAAAGCCTGAACCTCTGGAAGTAAAGGGGTCCTGGTGGGACTGACAGAACTCTGCAGCCAGGGAAGGGCTGTGGGAATGGCTGTGGGAATGAAGCACTTTGTCCTTTGCTTTGTCCCAGGCAGTTTTCAGGCTGCTCCATCGGTCTGTCCTGCAGGCTGGAGATGAGAGCAGGTCTCCATTCCTGAATCTCTGAGGGGATAACTGTGCCCAGTGCCATGGCAGCCATGGCTGGCTGCTGCTGGACGTGGGAGTGCTGAGGGCAGAGCTGGGAAAGAGCAGCAGAGCATCCCTGCTCCGTGCTCTCCCAGAGACTCTCAGCATGGAGTGGCTGGAGCACCACATGGGGTTATTTTAGGAAGGAAGAGCAGCTCAATCCATGGGGATTCTCTGCTCCACCATCTCCCCACACCACCTCTGGCCTCCCCCAGGAAAATCCTTCATCTGCTCATGTTTCCACAGTGCCATTGAAGGAGGAGGGCAATGAGAACAGATGGCAGCTGCAAACTCCCAGGTCCTGAGCCATCAAAAATGGCCTCAAAAATTCCAAGGTGGAATTCTGAAGGGCTGGGGAGCTGCTAAAATACCACCCTGAGTCCCTGGGTGAAGCCAGATGAGGTGTGTCCAGGTTTCCCCCTGTGGCAGGGTAGTTTGAGCTCCCGTTCTCCATCCCGGCCATTTCCTGCTCCTGCTCCCACACTTTGATTCACGGTGCCCGGCCACCCGTGACCACCCAGGGAAATGGGAGCTGGCCCAGGCAGCCAGGGCCCTTCATGGTCCCCCCAGGGGGAGGAACAGAGGCCACGATAACATCACTTCATTTCAGCCAGAGCCCATTTGTCACCGGCCATTCCCCAGTGATCCTTCCGGGAGGAGCAACTCAGCCACCGCTGTCCCAGTGCAGGCAGCACCCATACTGGGGGGAGCAGGTGACCTCAGAGCCACCTTTCCTGGGCTGCATCCCAGGCTCTTCCTGGGATCAGGATATCCAGCTCTGCCACAGTCACAAGGAGTGGGCCTGTGCCTCAGTTTCCCCATCCCTGTTCATTGGGACCTTGGGGATACAAAACCATTGGGAATTTCCAGGTGTCTGAGAATCCCTGGCAGAGCTCCTTTCACTCTGGGACCAGACAGGCTCTCCCACCTCCCGACCCATTATCCTCCTCATAAAAACTCTCCTCAGGCCCATTTCCTAATGTTTGGGTTTGGTTTGCTACTGGAATCCTGAGCCATGAGCAGCAGCCAGATGGCAAAGGCAGCCTGAGCCAGCTTTCCAAGGAGCTTTCCAAGGAGCTTTCCAAGTTCCTAGCTAAGACAAAGACACAGTCGAGGACAAATAAACAGGAACAGAGCAGCAGAACGTCAGTGAGAGCAGAGCCCCAGGAGGGGGGAGCAGGAGGGGCCAGCCTGGACTCAGCATCAAAGCGGGGGAGGCTGCAGCCTCACCCTGGTCCTTGCCCCGCCCAGATCCCAGCAGAAGATGCTTCAGGAAAGGTACCAGGAGTGTCCTGGAGAAGGATGTGCACCAAGTAAAGGTTTCCACATTGCACATTGCACATTTCCACTTGGCTGGGCAGCATCAGATGGGCCCTGCTGGGGGTGAGCAGTCCTGGCAGTCAAGGAGAGGGATGTGAAACTTCCCACACTGGGCAGAGATGGGACAGCAGCACCCGCAGAAAGATCTGCTCTTTGTGCAAAGAGGCAAATTCCTGCTCCCTGAGCATCCTAACTCTACCTTTCCTTATTTATTTTACCTATATTTATTTTACCTATATATATATTTCGCTCATGCCAGGGGGATTCAGTGATTCACAGAGGAAAGTTCTGGCCTGGGCAAGGTGGCAAGGAAATCAGGTTTGTTGGTGCAGAGAAATGTCTCTGCATTTCTGCCTGGGCCTTTTCAGATGGCTGTGGAGGAAGGAACAGGACAGGCTCCAGAGGGGCTGGGGGAAGGCTCCAAAGGAATACCTGTGTGTTTGAGCTGGAAGCAGCTCTGCTGAAACCTTTCCATTGCCCCTGAGGTCACCTATGAGCACTGTGGCTCCCGGAGGCTCCCTGGCACACTCTGCCCATATGAGGCATTTTTCTTTGCATCACCAAGCCCTGGTGTCTCTGGGAGAGCTGCTGGAAAGCCAGAGCTTGTCACCAGAGCAGAGCTCCAGCTCTGCCAAGTGATTCATTCCTCTCGACTCCAGCCATTCAATGTATTTACAGACAGACATTCACAAATGTATTTACATTTGACATTCACAGATGTCCAGCCCTGGGAGGTGGCTGGGAGGTGTGAGTGTCCTGCTGTCCCCTGGCTCTGCTCCAGGGATCCCTGTCCCATTCCTGGGGCAGCTGCTCTGAGCAGGGTCACAGGGTTGGCTTCAAATCCCAGCTGCAGCCCAAGCAAGACCAAGCATCCCTTCCCTGCCCCCAGCCCCACCACGGGGCTCAGAGGGGCAGAGCCCACACTCCACTGGGCTGTGGACATGATGCAAGAGGGTTCAGACCCTCCAAAGACTTTTCCAACACGAGTGATTCCATGATTCCATAATTCCATGAGTCTGTGACCCGATCCCACCCTGCCAGCTGTGGTTGCTGCGCTTTCCTTGACCAGCCAGGTGCTCTGATGTAAAAACTGGAAGCAGAATCAGGCCCCTGAGGTGGCCAGGGGTGCTGTGAGCACACAGAGACAGGGGCAGGGCTGGGCTTTGATGTCCTGGGACCTGTCACTGATTGGTGACGTCAGGCTGCAGAAGAGATGGGAGTTTTCCCATGGATTTACACCTGGAGAGCTCAGGGGCTGAGCTTAAACCAGTGACTTTGAACCAGAGCAGGAGGTGGGCTGGGGGTGAGGCTGAGAATGGGCCCCATTTCAGTATGGCTGAGGTCACCCAGGGGAGGACACCAGCTCAGGGTGTCCCCACAGGGGAGGACATCAGCTCAGCGTGTCCCCACAGGGGATTGTCCCAGCTCTGGTGTAACCCAGCACATTTCCCTTTCTGTGTCCTCCTGCCTCTGGAATGGGGTTTGTTGTTTTTGGGACACCCCATGGTGCTGTCCTGTGCTCAGAGCATCCTGGATCATCCCAGCAGGACCCCGGCCTTGGCTGGACACTCCTGGTTTGTTTTCTGCTCATGGTGGATGGTCCTGGTCAGGGTTTGGGCCAGGAGCCACCAGGGTCCTGCTGTGCCCTGCTCCCTGGGGACTCCCAAATGACATTTCCCTGGAGCAGCACGGGCCTGTCTGCACTTTGGGGTCAGCCTGCAGGAGGGGATGATGAACCTGCAGGAGGGGATGAGGACACTTCCTCAGTGCCCAGGGATGCTCTAAGTTCAGAGCCCATCATGCCATGTGCAGATGGAAGGGGCCCTGAGTGTCCACCCAGGAGGGATGCAGATCCCCATGGAGTCACCCTTTGGAGTGTCCCCATCCCCCTGGACTCCCAGCCTGCTCACAGGATGTCCTTATAGGATCCTGTGAGTGCTTTCACTGGGAGCAGGGATGTCACTCCCAGCTGAGCTGTCCCTGTGCCATGAGCCTTTCCTGGGAAGCCCCACCACGTCACACAGATCCTGAACCCTGCAGGATCCATGCAAGCTCCTCCTTTCCCTTTTGTTTCAGTTATTTTTTTGTTGTTGTTTTTGCTTTGTTGGTCTGAGCAGATGTTCCACACATCTGGCCACAGAATGTTTGCTCTGCAGGCTCGTCTGTGCTGTGTTGGTGACACAGCAGCAGGGACAGGAGCAGGAATGTCACATCTGCCACATCTTCTGCTGCACAATCCAGAGGCTTTGGTGCCTTCGCTGCTGCTGTAGCAGGTCCCAGTTAAACTGGGCAGCCTCCAGGGTTCCCAGTGCCAGGCAGCCTGGATTTGGGCTGTGGTACAGAATAATCACTGGGGTTAGGGCTGCTCTGCACCATGACCTGGAGAAAGTCTTTCCGACTTGCCACGTACCAAAGCTCTGGTGGGAGGTTTTCCCTGAGGAAAGGTGATGATGAAATACTCCTTTATTTTCTGAGTGCAAAGACTTCACAGCCTCAACTGCAGAACGGAAATATTATCAGGAAACTACGAATCAATGATTTTTGGTTGCTCAAAGAAAGAGAGAAGTTGCTCTCTAACAAAAATAAATTAGGAGCATATGGTAAAACATTCTATTTTCCACTCTGGAGCAGAGAAGTCCATTTTATGTGAGTGTGTGTGGAAAAAAGAGATCAGTTTCTGAGCATCCTTGTGTTTCACAGGCCAGCCCACGCTGTCAGCTCCAGCTGAGGGTTTGAACTGCCAGCCTGTGGTGAGCAGGAAAGGAATTATTGCACAGCCCCATTTCGCAGCTCTCTTTTATGGAGACAGCATTGTCTGGAAGCAGTGTCTGCCTCCCTAAATATTCCCTGATAAAACTGTGGCTCGCTGCTGCAGAAGTGAAACAGGAAATTTATCCAACACCTCAGTGGAGGCGTGGAAAGCAGAGCCCTGGAAGACTGGGAAGTGTAAAAATTGTGGCAAGGTACAAAAAGTCCTTGGCCTGGGCTCCAGGCTGTGAAAATTGAGTTCTTTGCTGACATCAGTCCTGATTTGCTGTAGTGAGGTGAGGAATTTCATGATTACAAAGGCAAATTCCCAAACAAAATTGTCCTCCTGTGCTGTGGTCTGGGTAATAAAGCTCCACACCAGCTGGCTGCCCTCAAAGCAAACGGGGATTTGGGTTTTTAGTATGTTATCCATCTTTTCCAATTATCTGCCTTATCCCTTTGGGTGGGAAGGGAGATCCATGAAGCAAGAAAAAAAGGGAAAGGAATACATTTATTTATAGAAACAAAAAAACAGAAACAAAGGTGTTGATTCTCCCATCTCCCCATCTCTGGGGAAATGGACAGAAAAAGGGATTAGGACTGCTGGATCTTATTGGAGAGATTTGGGGGATGCCAAGGGGTGTCTCCAGCTCCCTGCACTGTGGATGTGCTGCCAAGCAGCCACAGAGGAACTGTGGAGCCCTGAGGGTTTCAGCTGCCCTGGGCAGGTTCCTGCACTCCCTTTCCCGGGGGCTCATCCCCTGCAGAAGGGACGGGCTGGGAGGGCCCACACGGGGTTTGGGATGTTTGGAGGATTAGGGGAATTACCCAAGGCTTGCAGGGTACACAAGGGGGGGTCAGCAGGTTATCAGGGTGAGGCAGGAGCTGTATTTCTTCCATGTCTTTCCACAGGAAGAAAAAATCTGAATTAGAAAAGCCCCTTCAGTTGCTGCTTCTCAGTGGCACTCTCAGGTTTAGGGACATCCAGGAGTTTTGTGCCCCAGGGCAGTGACTCCTGAAGGAGAGCTGGGCCCACAAAGTCCTTCTCCTCCTGCTGGGACCTGCTGGAGGGCTGAGGGCGGAGCAGGTGGAGCAGGAACAGAACTGAAAGAGAGCTGGGAGCTGCCCAGGGCTGCCAGGGATAACTGATAGGAGAAAATGGGGAACTGCTTCGTTTTGCTCTCTGTGTTTAGGGAAGTGAGAGGGACAACTCCCACTGCAAGTGCCTATGGATGCTGAGAAGGATCCAGAGAAGCACTGCACAGTTCAGCAGGAGGAGGAGGAAGTTTCCTTTGAGCATGGAAAGAGGCAGCCTCAGCCCAGGCTCAGGGTGCCCTTCCCTGCATCCATAAACCCGGGATGTGCCCCGTAACAGGGGATCCAGGGCTGGGCACCACCAGGGAGCTGCTGAGCTGCTCTGTCTGCAGCCAGACAGCCACGACTTCCACTCCCGGGAAGGGCTTTCCTCCATCCCCAGGAAGATGTTTTCCTGAATCTCCCATAGGTGTTTTCCCTCCTCTCCCATGGAGATGTTCTCCTGAATCTCCCATACATGCTTCCCTCTCCTCCCATGGAGATGCTTTCTTCCATCTCCCACGGAGGTGCTTTCCTCACCTCCCCCAAAAAAATGCTTTTCCTCCACCTCCAATGAAAATTCTTCCCTCCCTCTCCCAAGGACTCGCTTTTCTCCACCTTGCCCATGCTCGTCCCGTGTCCAGGAGGAGACAGAGGGGTTGTGACATTCCGGAGGGAGCTGGGGGAGCGCAGGGGGCTCAGCCCACCCCGGGTCCTCCCGGCGCTGCGCTCCCTCCGCCGGGCTCCCGGCTCAGCAACTCTCTGAAATGCTGGCATCTTGTGGCAGCTCGGGAAAACAACATTTCTACTGAAAGGCCAAAGCTGCTGCTTTGAGAAATCCCTGTTTGTTTCGGATCCCGGTGGATAGGGATGGAATTCTGGGAAGCAAAGAGAGGAATTGGGTGCGTTTGCTCGGGGAGAAGAGGGCATGTGAATTCCTCCCACCCCCATTCCTGTCCCTTTCAGAGGATGTGGTTATCAAACAACGAACTTCCCAGATGGATTTGGGTCCCTATTCTTCCTCCATGCCATATTTTGCCCTGCCTGTGGTCTCTGGGCTGGGAGGTTGTGTCAATCAGCCAAGGAGCTGAGACCACATGAGACATTTTCCCTCATCCTGGAGATTTCTCTCATCTGATTTTGGAAGATCTGAGGGAGCTGGGATTTGATGGCAGCTCTGTCCCCTCCAGCCAGTGCCAGATAGGGGTGAAAAATCTCTGTGGGTTTGGCTCAGATCTTCTCCAGCTCCTTTTGCCAGATGGACTCAGCCAAGCTCAGCTGCAGTGCTGGGGATCCTTGTCCATCAGGGGAAGGGCTGTTTAATCCATTGGAACAAGGGAGTTCCCACAGCTGCAGCTTCAGGTGGATTCACCCAGGCTGAATTTTGGCTTAGTGGATGCCAAATCCCCTCCTCAGAGCCCTCCTGGATGCGCAAATTTTTATCTCAGAGCATTAAATTACCGGGAGCAGCTCCCACCCCTCCCTCCCCCTGCTCCTGGCAGGGACACTCTGAGATGCTCCAGGAGCTCCTGTGGCCCTTGCTGCTCTGAAAAATGACTTGGGGACCTGGAGCCCTTTAATAAAACAGGAAACATCAAATATTCCAGGGATGTAAATCACCCAAGAGAAGCAGGCTACGAGAACACCTGGTTCTGCAGGCTCTGTATGGTCTGATGGCACCGGGACAGGAGCTGGGAGACATCCATGTCCATGGCAGGACACCGTGGGGTGTCCGCAGGGTCCTGTGAGTCTGTGCAAGCTCCAGCTCCCTGTCAGCTCCACCAGGAATCCGGGATTAAGATGAGTCCAAGGCAGGAGCTCAGGGAGAGGACACATGTCCCACCTCCAAGGCAAGTCCCACTGCCAGCAGCTCTCCCAAACCCTTTCCCTGCTCAGCAGGTCTTCCCAAATCCATGCTCAGTGTCCTGTCAAGCTGAGCTGAGCTGTGGCTGCCCCATTCCGGGGCCGAGGGATGTGAACTCAGAAAACCTGGAAAGGATGAGGCAGCCCCAGGTGTCCCTGTGTGTCCTGACAACCCAGCAGGGCTGGGAGCAGTGGGCTCCTCCCTGCTCCTCCAGGAGGATGGAAAAGAGAGCAGAGGAGCCGTGGATTAATAGAAATTAATGGATTCATAGGGACTGGGGGAGTTCTGGGGCTGTTTTCTGCAGAACTTGTGGGGCCTGGAAGGACCAGGGTGGCTGAAGGCTCCCAGGAATGATTTCTTGTGTGCATTGGCAAAATGTGCTGGGATTTTTTTCTGGGAAATTTTTTTTCTGGGAAAAAGAACCAACTTCTAAGGAATGTGCTGAGGGAATGTTTTCACAGCCACAATGGGCTTCGGAAGATGATGCTCATAAAGACCAACTTAAGTTACATCAACTGCAACATTGGAGAGAACAGATGACTTGGGGGTAAATCCTTCTTCTGGGAGCGCTCTGTGCTTTATTTGAGGGGGGAGGCAGCCTGGGAGACATCCTTTACCCAGAGAGGCTTCTGACATATAAGCCCAGCTCTAAATCACTTCCTCCTTTATTAGAAATAACCATTGGCACAAGCTGCCACGGGAAGTGATGGATTCTCCATCTCTTGAAGTCTTTAAATCAAGACCGGATGCCATTTTGGAAGAGAAGTGGGGCCAGGCAGGAGCGCTCAGAGCAGGAATGAGGGGATGGACTCATCTGGCCTGCGTTAGGAGGGAAGTCAGCCTGGATAATCTATGGTCCTCTCTGCCTTGGAGGGCTGGGAAGTTCAGATGTGCAGCCAAAGTGGGAGGCTCCTCACGTGCCTGTGACAGAGCAGCCCCCTGGGGTGGGGGAACGCCTCTGAACTGCCTGGAGAGCTCCCAGTGCCTCCAGATTTACCCTCACTGGTACCTTGTAACAGTGGTGGGAGTTTTGCACCATTTAATTAGTGGTTTGTTTCAGTGTCTTCTGCTTTCACTCAGAGCCAGGACTAACAGATACACGATGGAAATGGATTTTCTTGTGTTTGAGCTTGGTTGTTTATTAAATCTTATCAAAAGTACAGAGCGTTGGACAGCACTTCTAGCTACCTGCTAGAAGTGAGGGAAATGGAGGAAGATGCAGTTTTATAAGGTCTCTTAAAGCTAAACAGTCCAATAGGGAATTAACACCTGTATTATTTATCCTTTTAATCCAATAACTAAATTCCCATGACCCTCAGTGTGACACTGACTGACCAACCATAAACCACTACCTGAAACCATGAAGAAGAAGGAAGATGAACACTGAAAGAGGCACCACCCAAAATTCTCCATCTTATCCCATGGACCTATTACTATAAAACCTCGAATTTAAAACCCATAACCATGTGAAATCACACACTTCTATTTTACTACAGACCTGTGATTTTAACTCCATCACTCACATTTGGAAGCCTTCTCCAAGGCCTCAGGTCAAAAGCAGTGTTCTCCAGGGGGTCAGTGCCTGACAGCACGGAAAGCTCAAAAACCCCAGGTTTCTGGGATCCAGCATACCTGAGGAGGTGTCATTGCCCAGGAAATGATCTCTGCTCTGGACTTAACTTCGTTCACTCTACCCCCAAACCCCTGGGATGTTCCAGCTTCCTCCTCCCAGGTTGGGCACTCAATGATTGCCAAAGGTTCTCCACCATTCCGGCCCTTCCCAGCTTTTCAGCATTTGCAGGTGGCTCTCCTCCATCCTCTCATCCCAAGCAAACTCATAATAATCCAACTCGAGCTAATTACAGCAAGCAACAGGGGAAGCTGGTGCAAACCTCCCAGCCCTGCAATAGAGTGGTCAAAATGAGAAGAGCTTGGAGAAGTTATTTTTGGCTCTTTCCAGCACTCAGGAGCTGGATGTGGAAAACAAGCCAGGAAAGCCAGGAGGGAGGGAATCCACTGAGCTCAAAATGAAGATGAAAAGCCCAACCCAGGTCTGTTAACAGCGACTTTGTGCTCCAGGTCTTGCCCAGGTGCAGAGAAAAGCACAGAAACCAGAGTTTGGGACTTTCGGAGATTTAATCCTCGGACATGTTTGCCATGATTTAATAGGAAAAGAGCATCTCACTTGTGACTTCTGGAGGAGAAAAAGGGAGAGAAAAGGAGCATTTATTCAGTCCTGAGACTGTCTGCACCTGCCAGATCTCGTGATGGAGGCTGGTTTGTGCTGCCCTTGGCTGGGCTAGCTCATCCCTCCCTTCCCGGGGCGCTGGGGGCTCCATCCCCATCCCTCCTTTCCCGGGAAGTTGGGGGGCTTCTTCTCCATCTCTCCGTTCCCGGGAAGTCGGGGGACTCCAGCCTCATCCTTCCCTTCCTGGGAAGTTGCAGGGCTCCATCCCCCTCCCTTTCCGGGTAGCTGGGGGACTCCATCCCCATCCCTCCCTTCCCGGAGAGTCGGGGGACTCCAGCCTCATCCTTCCCTTCCTGGGAAGTTGCAGGGCTCCATCCCCCTCCCTTTCCGGGTAGCTGGGGGACTCCATCCCCATCCCTCCCTTCCCGGAGAGTCGGGGGGCTTCTGCCCCATCCCCTCCCTTCCCGGGAAGCCGGGGGTCTCCATCCCCATCTCTCCCTTCCCGGAGAGTCGGGGTGTTCCAGCCTCATCCCCTCCCTTCCCGGGAAGTTGGGGGGCTCCATCCCCATCCCCTCCTCCCCAGAAAGCCAGGGAGCTCCATCCCCATCCCAATCCCTTCCTTCCCGGGATGTCTGGGGGCTCCATCCCTATCTCCTGCCTTCCAGGGAAGCTTGGGGGGCTCCATCCCCATCCCCTCCCTTCCCTGGAAGCCGGGGAGGCTTCATCTCCATCCCTCCCTTCCCGGGAAGCCGTGGGGCTCCATCCCTGCCTTGCAGTGCGGCCGGACGGCGGCAGGCGGCTCCCGGGGATGCTGCTGGCTTTAAAAAAACCCCAGGAGCACGGGGGAGCGGAGCGTGTCACTTCAGAGAAAAGCAAAATGTGAAGTCTGTGCATACATTTAGCCCTGGAAAAAAGAAAAACACAGCAAAAAAATAACGGCAGATGCTGGGAAATGCTGCAAGTGATGAGATGTACCGGGAGCGCTCCCGGCTTTGCTGCAGCTCGAGGCTTTTTATGTAGGATTAAGTCTTTAAAGTGAAGCCCACAGTTCAAAACTGCCTTAAAGAGCTCAGATCCACCTGAACCTTCCAAACAAGCAGCTCCATCAGCGGAGAAATGCCTCTACATTTCCTCTTCTTTTTCATTTAATTTAAACAAAACCATAACGTTGTAAGCCAAGCACTCGTGCTGATGGATGAGGGCTTGGAAGTGGCACTGACGGAATGCTGAGAGCAAGGGGAAGGGAGAGGGGGTAAAATGTGTGATTTGATTACCCTGGCAGAGAGAGAGACAGAGAGAGAAAGAGAGAAAAAAAAAAAGAGAGAAAAAGAGAGAAAGAAAGAAAGAAAAAGAAAGAAAGAAAGAGAAAGAAAGAAAGAGGGAAAGAAAGAGAGGGAAAGAAATAAAGAGAAAGAGAGAGAAAGAAAGAAAGAAAGAGAGTGAGAAAGAAATAAATAAACAGAGAGAGAAAGAAATAGAGAGGGAAAGAGACCGAAAGAAAAAGAAATAGAGAGAGGGAGAGGAAGAGAGAAAGAAATAGAGAGAAAAAGAAAGAGAGAGGAAGGAAAAGAGAGAGAAAGGAAGTGAGAGAGAAAGGAAGAGAGAGAGAAAAAAAGAAATAGAGAGGGAAAGAAAGAAAGAGAGGGAAAGAGAGAGGGAAAGAGAGAGAAAGAAAGAAGTAGAGAGAGAAAGAAGTAGAGAGGGAAAGAGAGAGAGAGAAAGAGAAAGAAAGAAAGAAAAGGTAGATTCTGATTTTTCGGTGTAGGAATGGAAGGGGTTTGTGTAACACCGGTGATGTTTTAATTCGCTCTTGCTCTGAGTTGGAAAATGGGCTTTTAACGCCATTCCAATCCATGTCAGTGATGTGTGTGTGTTTGCTGGAGGGGAGCACTGGCAGCGTCCTGCACCAGCCCGGGGGGGTTTGTGGAGCTCAGAGGGCTCAGCAGAGACTCTGCCAAGCCATGGATGACAGCAGGCAAATCCCTCCTTTCCTTGTGCTGCAGTTTCCAGCTGAATAAAGAGGAAACACAACCCGTAAAGGAGCCATTGGCTTGTGCTGGGTTAGAATCGCAGCAGAACTGGGGCTTTGTCCTGTGCTGTCCCCATGGATTCTGCTGTGTATGGATGTCCTATATGGACCTGGCCAGGTCAGTGGATCCCTGGAAGTGTCCAAGGCCAGGCTGGACAGGGCTTGGAGCAGCCTGGGACAGTGGGAGGTGTCCCTGCCATGGCAGGGGTGCAATGAGATGGGCTTTAAGGTCTCTCCCAGCCCAGTACTTGATAAAGTTCTGGAATGGTCTGCCCGGGGAGGCGGTGGAGTCACCATCCCTGGATGTGTTTGAAAAAGACTGGATGTGGCACTCGGTGCCATGGGTTTAGTTGAGGTGTTAGGGCTGGGTTGGACTCGATGATCTTGAAGGTCTCTTCCAACCTGATGATTCTGTGATTCTGTGAAACCCTTTGGGACCCTGTGATCCCTCCGTGTGCTGGGCTGCTCCAACATCGCTCCCTGGAGGTGCCTGCCCTGGCACTGCTGTTCTCGGAGCCAGACTTGACCTCTCCCTGCAGCTCAGCTCCCGACGCTCGAAAAGTCAATCCCCTCCTTTCCGACGGAGGGGTGAGAGCACTTCCCTGCCCTGCAGACGTGCTGCGGAGATAAACAGCCCTGAGCTTCTCCAGATGCTGCCAGGGGGAAAAAACAACCCAGCAGAGCAGGAAAAAACCCAACCTGGGCGCTCCCGAGCCGATCCCCGGCAGCACAGGGAGTTTTTGCCAAAGCCGGGATCGGCTTGGGCACAGTAAATTTCTTTTGTCGGAGGAGTGCGGAGCGTCTTTGATCAGCCCGGGGAGCTCAGGGGAGCGGGGGGAAGCCGAGGATCGCCTCCGGGAGGCGTCCTTGTGCTTCCCCAGCTGCTCGGGAGGCGCGGCAGGGGCGCAGCTGATGGAGCAAAGCCTCTCTCGAACGCGGAGCTGCGGCTTTCAGGGAGGCGCTGCCGCCCTGAGCTCAACTAAAGTAGCGCTTTCCATGGGGAACTACGAAGGTTTGGGGCTTGGAGGATGCAAACTCAATTTTTAGGATGCCAAAATGGGAGCAAACTCCGGGCCGCAGTGCTGCCAATGACTGCGCGGGGGGTCTGAGCTCGCTGCCGGTGGGATGTGGGGTTACCCCGACCCCAGCGGGGTCTGGTGTGAGATGGAGTCCCTACAAGGACGATGTTTCTTCATTGGGTCATGTCCGCTCCCCACGGGGTGCTTTGCAGGGCTCTGGGTCACTCTGGGTGTCCCAGCAGTGCCTGCCCTCTCCTCACCTGCAGCGCAGCCTCGGCAGAGGAGGGAGGGCAAGGGGGAGTGCCCTGGAAGGAGTGAAGGAAAAATAAAAATGATTTGGAGAAAGTTTAAGTCTCAGCCCCAAACCCCCTTATTTCTCTCCGCAGGGCTGCATTCCCTCTTGTCACCCCCTTGCCCAGCTTGGGAAGCAGCTCTGGCAGTGCTTGGATCCTTGCTTGAGCCTCACAAATTTGTGATGTTTCTGAGCAGGATCACGGAATTCCAGAATGGTTTAGGTCAGAAGGGACTTAAAGCCCATCCAGCCCCACCCCTGCCCTGGGCAGGGACACCTTCCACTGTCCCACGTGCTCCAAGCCCTGTCCAGCCTGGTCTTGGGCATTGCCAGGGATCCAGGGGCAGCCACAGCTGCTCTGAGCACCCTGTGCCAGGGCCTCAGCACCCTCACAGGGAAGAATTTCCTCCTGATTTCCAGTCTGAACCTCTTCTCTCTCAGTTTCAGGACCAGATGGAGCTGGGGGGACACAGCTCTGGTTGAACTGAGCCCTTTATGAGACCCTGTGGGATTCTCACCACTGAGGCAGAGTGAAAGCAGGGCCTTGGCATTGGCTCCTCATTATTAAATTGCTTCTGATTCTCAGCAGTGTCCCAAGGCCTGCCAAGGGCTGTGTCCATCACACAGTAAGATAACAGCCATCACAATTAATAAACTCTAATGGGAATGCACAGAAGCCAGAGCACAGGTGAATGTGAGGGGCACAGGAGCCTTTTAACATCCCCAGGACTGAGCCTTCATGGCCCTCAAAGCCAAGTGCACCACAAGTATTTTCATGAAATCCAGGAATGGTTTGGATGGGAAGGGAACTTAAATCCCATCTCATTCCACCCCTGTCGTGGGCAGGGACAACTTTCACTATCCCAGGCTGCCCCAAGCCCTGTCGAGCCTGGCCTTGGGATCCAGGGGCAGCCACAGCTTCTCTGTGCCAGGGCCTCATGCCCCTGACAGGGAACAATTCCTTCCCAATATCCCATCCATCCCTGCCCTCTGGCAGTGGGAAGCCATTCCCTGTGTCCTGTCCCTCCATGCCTTGTCCAAATTCCCTCTCCAGCTCTCCTGGAGCCCCTTTAGGACCTGGAAGGGACTGAAAGCTGTCCCTGGAGCCTTTTCTTCTCCAGGCTGAACAATCCTAATTTTCTCGGCATCTGCTTGCAGGAAAATAATTTCCACATTCCCTTGCACTGCATCCCCACACAAACAGGGCAGCTGAGATTCCCAGGGCTGGAGACTGGGAGAATCCACGGATTTGCTGTTCCAGGTTAGCCTGGAATGGGCCAGATCCTGCTGTGGTGCCGGGTTGGCCTCTCCTTCCCGGCCAACCCCATTCCAGAGCACTCCTGGCCTCTGTGTGAGCCAGAGGAGATGGGGAGGATGAGAGGGTTGGTGGCCACTGGGACTTTGGAGGATGGGAAAGTTGGTGGCCACTGGGAACCAAGGAGGATGAGAGGGTTGGTGGCCACCGGGCCTGGGGAGGATCGGAGGGTTGGTGGCCACTGGGACTGTGGAGGATGGATGGGTTTGTGGCCACTGGAACCAAGGAGGATGGGAGGGTTGGTGGCCACTGGAATCAGGGAGGATGGGAGGGCTGGTGGCCACTGGAACCAAGGAGGGTGGGAGGGTTGGTGGCCACTGGGACTGGGAGAAAAGGGTCAATCAGGGAGCTGGGAATAACCCCAGTGCACAGTGAGTGTTATTGCAGCCGGGCTGGGTGGGGCCGGGGCTGTGTCCCTGGAGAGGAGTGCTGGCTGCCAGCAAAACTCCTCTTAACAACAATTAATGGCACCTAATTACTCTTTCTTTTGTCTTTTATTTAGCAACGGGGCTCAGCCCAGGAAGCCCTGACTTCCACTGTCGGAGTGTTTTGACTCGGGGCTGCCAAGGGCTCATTTCTTGCACAAACACGACCAGCAGAGCCCCCAAACTCCTGCAGGTCCCCTCCTGCCCCCATGTACCCCCAGGGTGTCACAGGGACACATCCTGCACCATCAGCACCCCTTCCACTGCTTTGTGTCTTGCCATGGCCCGGGATAGAAAAATTCCCTGCCCAGATCCCTTTTCCCCTGAATTCTGTGTCTGTCCCATGGAAGAGAGCCCCCTGCTCAGAGAAATGGTTTTGCTGAGCCAAACCAGCAGGTCCACTCTTGGTTCTTACTGGGAACTAGAGATAAAAGTAGGAGAAAAGGGGCTGATCCATCCCTGGGATCCTCTCCGAGCTCCAAGAGCCACAGCACTGGGATTTCCTGACCCAAAGCTCATTTCTTTAGTAGCCCTGGGTGGATTTTTCTTCCTTGCATTTCTTAAGCTGGTTCCTGATCCCATGCCAGCCTTTCATCTCTCCTGGCAGTTTCCATCTGTTTTATTGTCCTCCTGGGGTGGACAAATGGCCTTGAGGGTGGCACACAGCAAGGTCTGGCTCCTGGCTGCTGGCTCAGCATCACTGCAGGTCAGGGATCAAGGACTGGGAGCATCTCCATGGGGGCAGAAGACCACAAGGATCTGTTCAAACTTGGAAAGAGCAGCCCGAGGCTGAGCATCAGGTAGCTGGCATGAGCAGGAAGAGGTGTCTGGGATGTGGAAAGGGGATTTTTTGGGAAATGGTGACGGATAACTGCAAGCCAATCCATGCCAGAGGAAAAAGCTGCAGGGACTCCCTGTGCCTGGCATTGTGCATAGAAAAGGGGGCAAAAAGTTCTGCTCCCAGGGATTGGGGGTGAAGCAACATTTAGGGAGGATGGGAGGCAGGACGGGGATGAAAATGGGACCAAACTGTGCCCTGGAGCTGAGGGCAGGACAGTGACACCTCCTCTGCCACGGAGAGGGCACGGGAGGGGACCAGGGCACACGAGCAGACAGGAAGAGGCAGCTAAAATAAGCGAAGGGGTGGAAAAGGGAGGGGAGAGTATCAGGGAGATAACAGAAAGGTTAGAGAGGAAAGGCAGAGGAAGTGAGCTGAAAACAGCCTGGATGTCATGGAAAGGTGAAACCGTGAGCAGCCCAGCCCTGTCGTGATGCTCGGAGCTGCGTCAGACACACCGAAATCTGCCCTCTGCCCTCCCCCTGCCCCCGGCAGCGACCCGGGGCACCTGGAAATCATCCGTGCTGTCCCCGGGCTGCCGAGGGCAGGACGCAGGCAGGGGCACCGCCTGTGCCGGCCGGGCTGCTCCTGTCCCCAGGGAATGCCTGTTTATCCCTCCAAAGGACACGGAGTGTGTCACTGGCACTCGGGAACGAATCCCAAATTTATGATTGGCTCCAATCCTTTCTACGTGGGATGTTTTTTTATTTCCAGAGCTCGTCCCGGGGTGGGAACAGAGCCGCCGCTTCCACGCAGTGAAATCCTGGTGGGATTTTGTGTTTGAAATGCGGAGCAGGCTCAGGGCTCAGCCCCCAGGTGCCTTTAGCTCATGGATGTTTGCTCGGGCTGGGAATAACCCGGCAGCTTTTGGAATCAGAGCGCTGGCAGACACCTTTCCCTGCCTGCGAGCCCGGGGCAGCACCCTAGAGCCGGGATGGAGGAGGGAGAGTGGGAGGATGGAGGAGGGAGGAGGGAGGATGGAGAATGGAGGGTGGAAGGGTGGAGAATGGAGGATGAAGGACAGAGGACAGAGGATGGAGGGTGGAGGAAAAAGGACAGGAGGGTGGAGGACGAAGAATGGAGAATGGAGAAGGAAGGATGGAGGAAGGAGGACGAAGAATGGAGAATGGAGAAGGAAGAATGGAGGATGGAGGATGGAGGATGGAGGATGGAGGATGGAGGTTGGAGGATGGAGGATGGAGGATGAAGGACAGAGGATGGAGGGTGGAGGAGGGAGGGTGGATTACGCTCTTTGGCCCCCACGCTTTACTCCCATCTCCTGGCTGCCAATCTTGATTGAACTCCTCCGGCTCTGCATCACGACACGGCCGGGGGGGATGAGGCTCGGGGGCTCGGAGAGGCGCCGGAGCTGCAGCAGCTGGAGGGAGAGGAAGGGGAGAGGAGCGCAGAGATAAAGCCCCCTCCCCAGCAGGGCTGTGCTGCAGCTGATAAGAGCCCTGACGGGCTGTAATGGGAGCCCTGGCTGGCTGCTTCCTCACAAAGTCATGACTCAGGGATAATGTTCACATCCTCCGAACAGCGAGGGAGCTAAAAATACAGCCAGGAAAATGAGAATGAGCGAGCGAGCATGAATGAGAGCGTGAGTGAGAAATGCACTGGGGAAAAGAGAGAGGAAGCATGAATGAAAGAGCCTGGGAGAGAGGGAGGGAGGGAGTGAAGACAGCCGGAGCCGTCCAAGTTTCCAAGCTGCAAAGCTTTGCCTGCAATCAGCGCTCTGGCAAAGGCAGCCCGCAGGAATGCAAACCCAGCCCGGCAATTCGGCTTTGCAGGCGACACTCCTGGCATCACCTCCCTGTCACCTGGGGCACGGGACACCTTGCTCCGACCGCGGGGGACACCCACGGGACCCCTGATGCCACCCATGGCCCAGCAGCAGGGTGTCCTGCCCGCTGGGGTGCACCTAAACATACAAGGACGCGTCCATGCACAGATCCAAACTCATCCCAGTTCTGCCATGGATCCTGGGTAGATTCCCTGGGAAGGAAGGATGCACCTCTGCCCTCGGTGTGGCTCCTCACCAGGGTGGGGTGGCCCTGGGGAGCCCCACTGCTCTCCCTGCCCTGTTTCTCCATCAGTTCCTGTGGTTTTTCCCAATATTGCTGTGAGTCCCTGTCCTCCCCCTGTGCAGCTCCGGGTGCAGGGCCCAGCACCTGCACACAGCCCCCGGCTCATTCTCCTGGAAAGACAAAGGATTTTGCCCCCCACTGCTGCCCTCTCATGTCACAGACATCCCTTTGGAGCTGAAATATGTTTTACAGATTTATCCCAGTGCTGGGGTTCCACCACAGCCCCTCTGGCACTGGACACTCTGCCCCAAACCCTACAGCTCCCCTGCTGAAGAGCCAGGATTGATAAAGGCCCTGGAGCCGGACTTTAGTGTTTGGAGACCCCCTTTGCCTGGAGGAGAAGGTGGATTCCAGAGCAGGATGGTGAGAAGAGGTTCTGGGTGCTTGGGAAGTGCCTGGAGAACTATTTTCTCTCCAGCTTTGATGGGATTGAGAGGAATCTCCTGGGGAAAGCAAAGCCCCTTCCACGGAGACTGAGGAGTTGAGTCTCAGAGAGGCTTTTCCACCAAAACGCCATTTTCTGCTGTCTCCTCTCCCTCATCCTCTCGTGGGCTGGGGCAGGGGAGTGGCTACTCCTGCTGGGAGTGCCCGGAGAGGGCTGGCAGGGAACGATCTCCAGGCACATCCCATCATCTCCTGGCACATCCCATCTCCCATCCCCCAGCACATCCCATCTCCCATGTCCCGGCACATCTCATTTCCCATCTCCCGGCACATCCCATCCCATCTCCCGGCACGTGCCGGAGCCTTGTTCCAATTATTTCCTCCTGGGGATCGGCTGATCTGACACAGGCTCTCGTCTGCCGCTTCTTCCGTCCTGGATTTTGTTCCGAGCTTCTTTTTTCCAACGTTTCCCGGTTGGGCCAGGCTGGGCTGGGCTGGGCTGGGCTGGGCTGGGTCAGGCTGGGTCAGGCTGGGTCGGGCTGGGTCGGGCTGGCAGAGGGATGCTGGAGGATGCTGGAGGGATGCCGGAGGATGCTGGAGGGATGGCAGAGGGATGCTGGAGGATGCTGGAGGGATGCTGGAGGATGCTGGAGGGATGGCAGAGGGATGCTGGAGGATGCTGGAGGGATGCTGAGTGTGCCCAGCCCGGGGCAGCCCAGGGCTCTGCCAGAGCCATCGAACACACACTGCCCGTGTTGGACACACCCTTGGGAGCAGCTCTGAGGGGGTGCTGGGATCACGAGGATGCCGGGCCAAGGCTAAAAGATGGGGAAAAAGGTTCATGGTGAATGTGTTGCCATCCTGGCCCCAGTCCCTGGCGCTGCTACAGCAGCTTGGTGACAAATGTGATGAGAAGCCCCAAGGGACAGGAGGGGCTCTGCCGCCACTTAATTGGGATTTACTTAAAAGGAGCAAATCCAGCTCAACCTGTGCCAAATCCATTAAAAAAATCACAGTTCTTCCCCCCTCCCCCCCATCCCCCAGGAACAGGGATGCACACTCCTCAGCAACTGTTTTAGGGCAATAAATGTAATAGGATTGCGGGCTCCTGAACCGTGTGGCTCCTCCAGGCAGTGCAGGGCTCCTGCAGTGGGAAGTCGCTGTCTGGGCGCTGGATGCCCGCGGGTCACGGAGGGACGGGCAGGGCTGGGTTAATCCCAGCCCGATCCCGATGGGAAGCGAGATCAGCTCCTTCTCCGTCATCGCTGCCGGCCCCGCGCTCCTCACAAAGGCCCCGGGGCTGAGCCTGGTGCCGATCCAAGGAGCCAATTTTAGAGCCCGCTCTCCGCAGACAATCTCCGATTGTTTGGGCTGGTTTGAAGCTTTTCCCAGCCGCGCCGTCATCGCATCCTGTGACTTGGCAGGAAAGGCCTCTGAGCACAGACCCCGCTGCCAAGGAGCCCGCGAGGTGTGACAGCGTGGGCTGCACATCTCCCTTGGGGGCTGGCATCCCTCTGGGGGGCTGCACATCCCTGCAGGGGCTGCACATCCCTCCAGGCTCTGCACATCCCTCCAGGGGCTGCACATCCCTCTGGGAGAGGGGCTCTGTGGTCTCGTTGGAGCAGGGAAAAGCAGGGAAAAGCAGGAGAAAGCAGGGAAAAGCAGGGAAGTGCAGGGAAAAGCAGGGAAAAGCAGGAAAAGCAGAGAAGAGCAGGGAAAGACAGGGAAGAGCAGGGAAAAGCAGGGAAGAGCAGTGAAAGGCAGGGAAGAGCAGAGAAAAGCAGGGAAGAGTGGGTTTCTCCAGGCCTGAGACTGGCAGGGGACCAAGCACAGATGTGGCAGCTCAGGGCCACCCATGCTGGTGTTGGGGATGCTGCAGGTGGGTGGAGGTGGCTGCAGCTGTGGGACACCCCAAGGAGCTCAGCTGGACCAGGGGATGCTGGAAGGAGCAGGGAATTTCCTCCTGGGCTGGGGAAAAAGCCAGCACAACCGAGCACAACTCCTCTTTATTTTTTCTGCTAAATAACTGGTTTTCCTCCTCCACGACCTCCTCTTGCACCCCCAGCCCCTCTGCACTCCCTTCCCAGCCCCCCTTCACCCAGGCAGATCCAGCCCTGCCCGTGGCTTTTCCCTCTGGCTGTCAGCAGCTCTGCCAGCTCCCTCTCGGAATGGGAAGTGGCCAAAGCAAGCAGAGATACCTGAACCTGCCATCCACCCACTCCTTGTCTGGACTCAAGATGTTTCAAAGCTCCCCCCTTTCTATTTCTATCCTCATTGTCATCCTCCTTTGAGAGGAAGGTCTATTATTCCCCTCCTCCTTTTCTCTCTACAAAAAATGGGACATTGTTTCTTCTTTCTTTGATTTAAAAGCCAAAAACAGTTATAGGAAACTGTTCAGCAGATGTTTTACAGTATGAACCTAGAGAAAAAAAAGTTAAAGAAAAAATAAAAGCCCTTGGATTTTGCTTGAGGAGCTAAATTTAGCCTAATACTTCCTCCCATTCGGGGTTTGTGTTGGCATAGGCAAGGCGTAGGTTTGAGCACTTTGATTGTAGTATTTATTTTATTTCTCTCATTTGCTGCATCCATGAAAAGCTGGAGCTAATGAAGCTCATTGAGGGAGGAGGTGAATCCAGCCTGAGCTGGGTCTCAGCAAGGTCCCTCTCAGCCCACAGGATGGGATTGAAACAGAATAATTCCTCATCCCATTTGCAAGGTTTATCTGTGCCCATGGCAGTGCCCGGTGGGGGGCAAACGAGATAAAACTCCCAGCCGAGGTTGGTGAATTCTCAGGGGAGATTTAGAGGCACGGAAGGAGCCAGTGCTGCTCTCGGTGTGCTGGAAATGGCACTCGCTGATTTCTGCAAACAGCACTGCCAGAACTCATCCCAAAAACCTTCCCCAGGCCGGGCTCCTGCTGACTCCAAAAGGCCCAGGATGGTCCCAGCTGAGTTCTGTGCAAGGACAGGGACAATGTCCCCAGCGGGGTGTGCTCCTCCTGCCATCAGAAGCCACACCCAGAGCTGGGCCCTGCAGCCAGAGATGGGGCTGTGGGTGGGAAATCCCTGCAGGGCTGGGAAAGGCTGGCAAGGATGGCATTTCCCCTGGGAAATCCACTGCCTGCCATCCGTGGGCACCACCATCCCCGGTGCTCACAGGACCACCTGGCACAGAGATCCAGGTGGAAAAAGGGAGGAAAATCACACCTGGATCTCTCCCAAGGGACTGAGAGAAAGCTCATGCTGTGTCAGCACTGCCTGGTGAGTGCTGGGGTGGTTCCCATCTGGGAAAAGCCTTTGGAGCAGGAGTGACAGCTCGGTGACACTGCTCCATAGTTCCTTTCCAGTGAGCTGGGCTCCCCTTCTCACCCACTCTCAGCCTGAGCCAAAATTTCCATATCCTGCTTCAGGGCATCCAGCTGGAGCTGTCAACTGTGCCTGGGAATATCCAGGGAAAACCTGCAGCTTTCCACAGGCTGGCACTCTGGATATGTGCCCAGGGGGTTGGATTTGGGCAGAGACCCTGCAGATAGGGAAAGATGGGTAAAGCTTTGGAGCTCTGGATCAGGCTGCCTGGAGAATCTGTGAATGTCCCATCCCTGGAGGAGTTCCAGGCCAGGTTGGACAGGGCTTGGAGCCCCTGGGATAGTGGAAGGTGTTCCTGCCTATGGCAGGGGTGGCACTGGATGGGATTGAAGGTCCTTCCATGAGTCTGTGACCCACCAGCAGAAGAAACCAGGGGTTATTCAAGGCAGAGAAGATTCTTGTTAATGAAGACACAGATCTAGCAATTAGCCCAGAGATCCTCTGCAAACTTCCTTATCCCAGTGGAGAGCCAAAAGCGGTCAAAAGCAACGTCTGTGCTTGTTCTCTATTGGAAGTTTTCCATCAGGAAAAGGCACACTGGGATCTTATTTCCAGAGCTGTGAACCTGGAGTGTCTCCCCTGGCATGGGAGGGATTAGTCAGTGCTGGGACTGAGTGGGGCACTGGGCATCCCCAGCAGGGATCTGAGCTGTGCCATCCAGGCTGTGTTTCCAGACATTAATGGCTTGTTTGTTGTCTAAGAGGGTGGAAAACCAGAGAAAATCCGAGGCCCAAAGGACCTGTTTGATTCCAATAGGGCACTGTTGGTGCAGCCTGTGCTGGAGAGCCGGGCAATTACCAAGGCAAACTGCCCCAAACCCATGGGCGGGATAAAGCTCTGATTCATGGACACATCTTTGGCTCCTTTCTTTAGGATCTCTGTGTG
This sequence comes from Rhabdornis inornatus, assembly GCA_013397075.1. Lineage (NCBI taxonomy): Eukaryota > Metazoa > Chordata > Aves > Passeriformes > Rhabdornithidae > Rhabdornis > Rhabdornis inornatus. The sequence goes on along the minus strand of VWZS01009399.1, from coordinate 97,578 downwards.
TTACACATGCAGACAAGCAGGAATGTCATTTTTTCCAGACTGCTTTTTGCATAAATTAGGATTGTTTGCTGTTCATCGGCTCACCCCGCCGTGACCCCTCCCTCCATCCCCATCCACTGAAAACCCCACGGATCCCCGCTGGCTCTGGGAAGGGGGAAAGCAGGCTGGGGCATTTTTGGGAGCTGCACTGAGGATGGGCAGGTTAATGAAGCACCCAGAACAGGCTGTAGGACAGTGGGAAGGGTTTTCTCTCCCTAGGGTGGGTGTGCCTGCCCCTGCCATCCGTGAGGATGGATCCTGGGATAGGATCGTGCCCTTGGGCTTCTGCAGCGCTGCCTGGGAGATGTGAAGTGCTCCTTGAGGCAGCCTGGATCCGGGAAAGCCGCTCTGCCTCGGGAGCGCTGATAAATGGGATGCTGCTGCTTCCCCTCCCACCCACACACTTCCACTTTCACTTCACATGTGGGACCCAGCCCTGCAATTCCCAGCCCGACCATAAATAACCCCTGCAGCACCAGGCAGCCACGGGGACGGCGTGGATTCAGCCAGAACGTGCTTTATTTATCCCCTTTCTTCCTCTGCAGCTCTGGGTGTCCTTCATGGAGGGGATGTCACACCCTGGGGATGTCACCTGTGTCCTGTCATCCTGCCTGAGCTCTCCTGACAACCGACAGAGCAGACAAAGGGGAATCTGTCCAAACACCCTCGGTGCAGGTCAGGAATTAAATATGAAAAGACACAGCTGTTCCCAAAGCCTAATCCTTGTCACAGACAAACTTTCCTTGACCTGGAACTGTGTGGAAAATAAACAGAGAGGTAAAGGACATGTTAATAACTCATTTCCACAAAACCCAGCCTCACTTTTCTGCTACCGGAATTTTTCCCTCTGCTGCTCGCTCACATAACAAAAAGTGTTGATTAAGGTACAGATCATTTTTCATTGGTTTAGATGTGCAAATAAAGCAGTGAAAAATGTGCAGTTTCTGTTCCACTGGGAACATCTCACACCTTCCCTGCTCTATGGGAGAACCAGGATAACATTTCCTTAGCTGAGGGTGTCCCTGGCATTCCTGGGTGGATGGTGGGAGCCAGGAGGGCTCAGCTCCCACCAGCCACGGAACCCTCACTGTCCTTGTGTCTGTCAGCTGATGGAGAGCACAAAGGACACTCTGAGACTGGGAAAAGGCCTCAGGAAAAGGAGAGTTTCCCAGGTTTATCAGCTCCCCACAGAAGAAATCTCTTCATTCCTACATCATCCATGTCCTTTCTCCTCCTCCTCCCCACACAGTGCATTTCTGATGAGATGTGACCTGTGGGAGGACAGCCCAGGGATTCAAAGGATGAGCTGAGCTGGGCTGGGGTTGAGCCAGGAGCCCTGAAAAATTGAGATGGAACCTGGGATCACCCCTGGGGGCAGGAGCTGGTTCATGGGTCCAGCTGAGACCTGTGCTGGCCACAGTGTCCCTGTCCTGGGGAGAACAGACCCCACGAGGCCACCAGGACCACCCTGAGTGAGCCACGTGCAAACCCTGGGCTCTGCCTTTGCAGCCCCTCCTCCAGATGCTGCTCCAACCCCCTGGCTCAGGGAATTCGGGACCTTTGGGGTTGGGAAATTCTCTGAGACCATCCCAGCATCCCCCAGCACTGCCAGGGATCCACCACTGACCTTGTCCCCAAGTGCCACATCCACTCTGTTAAGTCCCTCCAGCCATGGGGCTCCATCCTGAGGAGCTTTTTCACTGCTCAACCCTTCCCCAATATTTTTTTTTTGCTTGCCAGGAAGGAGGAATTCCAAACCCAGGACACCAAAGGCACCATGCTCTGCTGTCTTCACCACAGACCCCCCTGGGGACACAAAGCTTGGAGATGTGCACTGGTGTCCTCAGAGAACCGCCAGCAGTAACAAGAATTCCAGCTTCCCATTCATTCCCATCCCAGCTCAACCCTCATAAGCTGCTGATTATTTTCTGAATGGGTTTTATGTGACATTCTCAGTACGGTGATAATCTCTTTTTTTTAGCAAGAAGCTGCAAAGGGAAGCAGTGAAGTGATCTCAATTCACCCCCTGCATTTTTACACAGGCTTGAGAAGCAGTTGACTTTTTTTAAATGTCATGATTTTTATCAAGGCTTTGAATTCTACCCCAGCAAGATGTGGGGAATATTTTAACAGATAAAAGAAAATAAAAATATCTCTTGCTTTTTTTTACCCCAATGCTAATCGTAGGTTAAGTAATAAAGAGCAAGTGATTAACTGGCTGCTGAATTGGTTTTGAAATCTGGCCAGATGTGTTCGAGCAGGAATTGTTGGCTGATAGCATTTTTATAAATCTGATCTCTATTTATGCGCCTGCCTGGGAAAAGAGCACTTCTGAAATCTGGCTTTATAGTCCTCGATTAACTGATTCTGGGTGAGGATTTTAATTTTCAGTTTGAGGAGAGTGTGTGTAATGAAATCCTCACTGGTTTTTTGTCTTAGTGTATCAGACCAATCAAAGATCCTTCTTCCAACTAAGAGGCCAAATTCTTCTTGCAATGGGAGAACTTGTGAGTAAGGACTGATTTCTCAGTTAATATTGACAGAAATGATAATTAATTTACCTTGTTCTTGCAGCTTTCAGGACTTTGTTAATGGTGTAAGTGAGGCAGGCACCTGCACAGAGGATTTTGCAATGAAAATGTTCCCGTTGGCCCCTGGAAAAGGGGTCAGGTTTTGTGCCAGCTACACAAAATCCACAAGTTTGCATCTCAAGGGCTCGGGCTGGAGATGTTCTGGTCAGAACTTCCCCAGAGATGTTGCTTGACAGCAGTGTTAGAGCTGAGTGGAAACTTCTCACTTCCTCTCCAGAGTGAAAATGCGACTGAATCTCAGAATACCAGAATGGACTGGGCAGGAATGGACCTTAAATCCCATCCAGTTCCACCCCCATGGGCAGGGACACCTCCCACTATCCCAGGTTTCTCCATGCCCTGTCCAACCTGGACACTATCAGGAATGAGGCAGCCACAGCTGCTCTGGGCACCCTGTGCCAGGGTCTCCCCACCCTCACAGAGAAGAAAATATTGTTATTGGTGTGATTTTGGGTTTTCTCACCTCTGTACACATCCATGTATTTTCATCCATGTGGATAGAGATGGAAATGGAATTTTTCCCCACCCAGTCCTGACACCTTCAGATGTTCCCTGTTCAAAGCCTGTTTTTACACAGATCTGGTCTCCCTTAGGAAAGTGGGATAAACCATGGATGAGCCAGCTCATCACAATTATCTTGGTTGATGTGGAGGAGATCCGCGTGCTCCCAACCTAAAAGAGCATCATACAAGTCACTTTTTGGGACAGTTTATGCATTCAGGATATTCCTGTGCACCCCAAATTTTTCTGTTTCAGTGCAAATCCTGTGCCTTCACATCCAAGGTAATGAACATCCAAGATCTGATCTGAGGGTAGAAAAAGCTCCTTCTGCTTTGGAGGGCAGAAATTCCCCCTTAGCTTGGACATTCAGCATCCTTGGGCTCCATACAGGAGGGAATTCGTGGGGGTTGGTCCAGAGGGATGAGCTCTGGTGCTGTCCCCGTTTGCTTTTGAGGCCAGGCAGCTCCAGAGGGTGTCAGCACCTGGATCCCAGATGTGCCCAGCTCTGGGACCACTGAACATCTGGGCACAGGCTGTGAGTCACGCCCAGGTTCTGAGGAGGGGAGAGGGAACCAAACCTGCCATGGATTTCCAGGCATCTCCTGGTCCGGCTGTGTCACCTTCTCCCAGGGCAAACACTGGCAAGGTTCCTCCCACTCAGGAATCCCCATTTTACTCTCTTGCCCTGGGGTAACACTAAAAGCACAGATTCGGGTGCCCTGAGTTGGTCCCTGCTCTGTTTTCCCAGAATAAGATGGGTATGGTGATCCATGAAGGGCTCTGGAAGCTCATTACATGCAGCTTCTCCCCTTCAGTGGTTTGTGATCCACAGGGATCTCTCCCTGGAGAAGAACCTGGGGCCTGCAAGGGAGGGGAATTGGGGGAGGTGACAGTGGGTGACACTCAGGATTGGGCTGAATTTTGCCCAGCTGATCCACGCTCACTGCCCAGCTCCAGCAGACAAACCAGGACCATCTCCAGCTGCAGCCACCCTCACAGAGATGCTGCTCTGAGCTTCCAAGCCAAAAGGTGATGAGCATTTCTCAGGTTTTTGAGGAAGGGGCTGTTTCTGCCAATGCTGATGTGCTGCACCTTTCAACAGGAGCCTGAGTGCCCCCAGATTTAAGCAGAAACGAGTGCAGAACCTGTGAAACATCCCCAAGACATCTCCAATTTGGTGAAACCATCAATAACTGCTGCAGGGAAACATTAAGGGATCGCTTTATTTTTTATGAGCACAGAGCAAACCCAAAGCAGCTGCCATGGAAAGTGCAATGACTTTATGATCAATTCCATGAGCTGCCCAAAATTTAACCCAACTTTTTGTTGTGGGCTGAACCAACTAGTTTGTGTGACTGATGTGACAGCAGTGACCCTGAAACCAGGCAGCCACGTGGAACCTGGTGATCTTCAGGGTCCCTTCCCACACAAAGCATTCCATGGCTCTGTGATTCCGTGTCCCAGCCACTCCACAGGGTTGTGAATGTCTGGATTGCTGCATCCCAGCACCCTCCTGAGCAGAGCATCCAGGGAAGGACATCTTGCTCGCAGCTGCCAGCGGGGCTATCCCGGGAAGAGTTGCCCAGACAAAAATTGATTGCTGAACACATTCTGCTCCTTTGGAGCTCAGATGTGACAGAGCCTTTGTAGCAAAGCCCAGGAGGCTGGAAACCTTCCTGGGGAGATGGAACCCTGTAAATCATTTCCTGTGTTAAAGCAGCTACAAGAGGGAACTGTGCCTGGCGAGTGCAGCAGGTAACGGATTTGGGCCACCTGGAGCTGTGTGTTTCTAAATTCTGGGCTAAAGAAGAGATTTATTTGTCATTTGGGAGCCCCTGAAGGACCTGGGAATAGTTTTATGTGCATAAATAATGGGATTTTTTTTTGCTATTTGTCACTTTTTGCATTTTAGCAACCTCCTGGTGTGGGAGAGGGGGACGGGAGGGACCTTTATCCTGTGAACACTTGTTCAGCACGTCTGATTTCTCTGGGGAACATTTGGCAGCATGAGATGCCACAGGAGCCCTGTGCAGGCAGAAATTATCCACGTGGGAGCAAACACAGTTTTGATTTGTACTTTTCAAATGTCCGCTGTGCTGAGAGTACCCAAAACACCCAGGGCTGTGCTGAGGAAGGAGTCTCCAGGAATTATTCCTCTCCCCACACTGATCCTTCAGCAGTGACAGCACCCAGATGCACAGGCTGCTTTGGGTTTTTTTGTGAAGGTGCTGCTAAATTCCCTGGAAATCACCTCATCCTGCAGAAACTCTGCAAGCAGAACTTCAGGGTGTCAGCGCAGGGAGGCAGTGAGGGCTGAGCCCCGCGGCTGGGGGCTCTTTGCTGCTGTTCTGTCACTCCCAGGATCTCCAAGGAATATCCCAGCAGCTGCTCCCAGCCTCCCGTTTTGTCCTGGATCAGCACACACGGAACCCTCGGTGCCTGGACTTTGCCCAGGGCTGCTCATGGAGACAGCGGGATGGGATCCGTGCTGGAGCTGGGCAGGATTTCCAGGCTGGAGCCCTCTCCTGGAGGAAAAGGCGGCTCTGCTGCCTGGAGAGCGAGGGAGGGCGAGGCAGGATGGGCACATCCTCCCGCACCCGCGATTTGGGGGTGCCACTGGCGTTTGGCCAGGCTGTGGAGAGGAAGACAGGGGTGTTCGGCAAAGGCAACCCCAGATGCTGCTCTTCCAGAGCCTCTGGATAATTCACAGGGGCGTTAAAGGAGTGAGATCACTGCAAGCTGTGTTTCTGCCCCACTGCCTGCTCCTGGCCAGCCGGGGATGTGCTCTCCTGCCCTTCTCCTGTCTGAACACTTCCAGCACCTGCATCGGGACTGGGCTTTGGAGAGGTGCGGGTTGGGACCATCCACCCCTGCCCGAACTGATCCAGCGGCTCCCAGCGCTGCCAGAGCAAATTCCCTCTCCAGTTCCTCACGGAAGAAGGTTTCCTTCAGCCTGTAGGGTTTGAAAAGCAAGCAGCGGCTACCAGGGCGCACTTTTGGCTCCAGAGGAACATGCCAAGGGTTTGCAGGATTTGCAGCGGGCTGGGGTAAGGCAGGAAGCAGAGCAGAGAGCCCTGGGACACGCAGGGGACCAGGGGCAGCCCCGGTGCCAGGGGCCCTTTAGGAACAAGGGATTTCTCCCACGAGGCTGGGCTGGGATCTGGGGATCAGAGTTGCGACAGCCTCACCTGGCCGAGCTCTGCGAGCCTTGATTCGGTCCCTGGGCAGGGATGAACTCCGCTCACAGGACCCTGGGGGCTGCAGCAGCGCTGGGCGGGCAGGCTGGAGCCTCGCATGGATTTACAGGACACGGGTCCCAAAGGCCAGCCCAGAGCGGGGCTGGCAGGGCTGGACCCCATCCCCAGCTCCCAGCAGCGGCTGTTCTGTTTCCCCAGCGCCGTGACATCGGCCAGAGGTGGCTCTTTGCTGGCTCTTTGCTGGCTCTTTGCTGGCTGGCGGCGTTCGCAGCCCTGGCTACAGGGCTGACCACTCCCCCTCCCTTTGAATAGCAGCCCTGCCTCAAACACTATGGTATTTCCATCCTCCCCGGCTCCAGCGCCGACAGCGCCAGGTAGTTGGGAGGAGAGCGGACACAAGCGTGAGAAGCCGTGGAGGATACAAAGCTTTTCCCCGGGTCCTCCAGCTGAGCCGTAAGTGGTGGGGAAGAGGCGCTTTGAACTCTTTCGGGGGTTGGAGGTACCTGTGGACATTTCCAGTTCACATCAGGGTTGGTTTGTGGTGATTTACTTTTCCTCTCTCCGTTTCCAGTTTCATCCAGTAATTGATTTGTGTGTCCCTATTGCAGGATGTTCTGTAAATGTCTCAGATGATGCTTCCCTTTAAAAATCTTTACAAATATATACATATGGTACATAAATTTTATGCGGAGGTTTAGGAGAACATTATTGTTTTCCTCACAGAGGTGGAAGACTGTGCACTGGCATTAGTACAGTGAATTAAATTTGCTGTTTTGAATTGTAATTTGGTTTTGGTGTAATTTGGTTGGGTTTTGCTGTGAGGGAGGTGAGATCCGAAATGCTTGGGGTCGGACAGACAGACCTGGGGCTGATCCCTGCATTGCAGGGATTATTGGGAGGATTTGCTGTGACCCCTCCAGGTGTTTTCCATGGCAATGCCATCCCCTATGGGGCTGAGAGCGTCACAGGTGCCAGCATTTGCCTTTGGGAGTGTGACAGTTGCAGGGATGTGCTGCCGAGCCGCTGCTATTCCTTGGGAAGAGCAGAATCCTGTCCCCCCCCAGCCCAGGCAGTGGGAATTGTGAGTCCCTGAGGAGCCCAGCCAAGGCCTTCCCCCTTCCCATTGGTCTGTAAATCATTGCTTTGCATGTGGCCACTCACTCGGAGTCACAGTCACCATCAGCTTCCCATGCTGCGCTGCCAGCTGACACCTTTGGGGCTGCGGGCTGGGCCGGGCTGGTTTCCTGCTACAGCCCATTCCCACTGGGTTTGCAGCTTTCCCCTGCCTGCCATGGAAATAATGTTCTGGCAAGCCTGATTTTTTGGGCATTTTCTCCTTGCCCAGGAGCTGGGGATGTATGGAAACCCGAGGTATTTTTTGCACCCCAGCACTGGGTTGTGTGTGTCCCGTGTCCTCAGGTTCACCACAGAGCTTTGGGGGGGGACCGTGTGCCCCTCCAGATCACAAAACAGTTTTCCATCTGACAAGCTGAGGGACAAAGACACACAAGGTAAGCTCACCTTCCCCAGTGGTTTGGAGCCCTGTGGAAGAGCAGGGTTTGGTGAGATTTTCAGAGCAGGTTTGTGCAGGCTGGGCCAGGTGTCCTGCTGAAGGTCCCACAGGGGTGCTGGGACACTCCCAGCTGGGCTGTCCAGCCCTGCCCAAGCCCTGTGCCACAGGAGAGGCTGGGCTCTGTGACATGGGGAAGGTGTGAGGATCCCTCTCTGAACATTTGGACACTGATCCCGTTCTTTCCCCTTTTGCTCTGCCCCAGCTGAGGGCCTGGCCCATGGCATTGTGCTGTGAGTCTACTGCTTCATGGAGGCAAATTCGTGAGTGAAATAACAGCTGACCTAATTAACCTCCCTCCACATCCTCCTGCAGTGAGCAGGGCAGAGCAGGGTGATTTAATGGCAACAGCTCTGGCATCCCACCTAGACCCTGTCCTGCCTGAGCCGGGCTGTCAGCTCGCTGTGCTGCTGCTGAGGGCATTATCTTAGCTTCATTAGCAGCTGAGTAATCGATGAATGAGCAGAGAGCAGGAGAAACGTAGAGAAAAAGCAGATTACTCCAAGCACAGAGACTGGGGGCTCTGTGAGAAGGGCCGACTTTAACCAGCCTGGCACTCTCCCACGGCCCTGTCACCCACCCCAGCCAGAGTTTGTCCAGCCAAACGGGAAGGCTCTTGAGATCCCATCATATCTCCCTGGGATCTGGCAGGCACCGGGGGAGGGAGGGAAGAGCAGCCGGGGATGCGCTGACAGGCGGCTCCTGCCCATCCTTCCAGCCAGCTCCTCACCCCGCTAATCCCCCAGCAATCAGCGCTGGGGGCTCAGATCCTCGGCCTCGCCCCCTCACTTTCCCTGGGTGACCTTATCCCGGCCCTTTGACCCCCTGCAGTATTGACAAGGGCCATGCTGCTCTATTTACTCCATTGTTTACCGCAGCATCACTACTGCCCCGCCCGCTTGCCCTGCAGGAAACCGGCTGCGAGCACTCTAAAGTTACAAAATCATAACGAATGCGGGATTTAGTGCCGCCAATCTGTTAAAAACCATGGCTGTAAGTGTGTAAAGCACACTCCTGTCCTCTGCTCCGCTTCTGCCTTAGGGATGCTCCTTTTGTCCCAGGCGCTGATGAATGGGAGGAGGTTTCTAAGATGCCAACAGATCAGCAACCCTACTCCCCTGGGAACGGAGCTGGAAAATGCCCGGATCCGAAGGGTTAAAGCCTGGCGGAAGGATGTCATTTCCACCGGCTTTTTGCCCCACCTCCTCAAAGATGATAAATTATTGCTCGATGCAAAAATGAAGTGGTTATCACTGAGCAGCTCTGGGCCGGCCAGGCAGCCCGGGGAGGGTGGGGGTATGGCAGGGGCTGCTGCAGGATTTTAAAGCCTTGATTCACCTTCTTGAAGCCAGAAATATTTTGGTGGGGTTGCTGATGCTGCCCCATCCTCCTGGCTTCTCGTCAGACCCCATGGAAAAGTGTTTGTCTCAGTTTATCGGGATGGAGGAAAGCACTCAAAGAGTGTTCGCTGGCTGTCCCAGGTGTGCCACCCTGCAGCGCCACCTTCCCTGGGTGCCCAGCTGCGGCTGAGGGATGTGGGATGGAGCTGAGTGTGGTGCTGCAGCTCAGAATCTGGGGAACAGTCTGAGCCTCAGGACTTTGCAGCAGAGCCATGGATGGAGCATTAAACTGGGAAACAGAGAGGGGACTTGACTCTGCCACTGGGAAGTCACAGTGGCATCACTCTACTTCCCTCTTCCTAAAGTTAAAAAAACCATAAAACTAAAACATTGCATGAAAATAATGTGATGTGTCTTCATATATCCAACAGACAAAGTTCACTTTATTCTAATATTCATTTTTAACTCCTTCTCAACTTCTGCAGGGGTGGGTGTGTGTGTGTGCCTGTGTGTGTGTGTGTGTTAATTACGAGCACAAACAGCTTCTCCCTTTCTAAACCAAGCTTGGTAATTGACTTAAAATTAAAAAAAACCCCAACCTTGTAAAAGAGGAGGGATGGATGTTGAAATGAAATTAAAATTTTAATTTAGTTTAGAAATGACCCAAGAGTGTAATAGCTTTGGCTGGTACTTGATCAAGTCCCAAAATAAATGCTGGTTCTCCCACACATGTTTTCACAATAGGACAGGAATAATAAGAGCAAACAATAAGGGTGAAGTCAAGCTGTTAAGTCATTAAGGATTTTACCAAATGGTTCTGATTCCCCTCTATTTACTGGGAGCTCTCAGCAAGCTGTGGCTCCGGATTATCTCGGTGTAAATCTGCAGTGATTTCCTCAGTATCAGCCAAGTTACCTGCCCGAAAAGCTCCAGGCTGGAATGGAGCTCAGCTGAGCTGAGCACCCAGGGGAGGAGAGGAACTCTTTAGGCTCTTATTAGAGGAAGCTGAAGAGAAGAAAAATATTGCTCAGCCATCAGGGAAACTTGCTGACAGTGAGAGATGTTTTGGGCTGTGAAGTAGTTTCCTCTGGGAAGTGGTGGAAGTTCTGTTAAAATTAGCCTGGACAAAGCACAGCAGAGCTCCCTCTGTGCTGTCTCTGCCTCCTCTTCCACACTTGCTTTTCCAGAGCACAATTATTCCGTGCGCAGGATCTGCTCCCCCGCCTTTTCCAGCAGGGTGTGTCACCTACTGGGTGCCATCCCTGCCCATAGTGGGGGCTTGGAATGGTCCCTTTGGGGATTCCATAATTCCAGATCCCTTTCACAGCCTCCAGCCTGTGTTTCTCTGTCCTTTAACCATTGCCACCCACAAAACCTGCATCAGGTCGGGGAACTGATTTAATTTGCTTTTAACCAGGGCTTCTCTCGAACCCACAGAGATGGGGATGCAAATTGTCGCTGAGTTTTGTGTTGTGTTCCTGCCCCTCTCTTGTGCTTTTAAACAGCTCGGCTTGAAGGGGAAGAGAAACCAGAAAGCAAACTGACTCTAAATGTCCTGGAGCTGCTGTCTAGAGATGCTAATTCACCTCTCGCAGGCTGGTGAGGGAGCTGCTGAGGCTGCTGTCTCGCTCTGGTTAAATCCTATTGCTGCTCCCTGTCGCATGAAGCCTGTCCTGGGTGTCAGGACGGGTTTGGTGCTGCTGCTGTCAGTGCACAGCCGCGGCCTCGAGCAGCAGCGTGCGGTGCCTTGCTGGAAGGTTCAGCCTGAGAAAGATGCAAACGACACCCAGCGAGGCATGAACGGCTCTCAAGAGCTGCTGCGAGCGAGGTGCCTTGATCAAAGGGGAAAAAACCCCAAACCAAACCCCAGCTGCCACTGCAGAGCTGCAAGGCAGAGAGCGGAGCTGCTCCTGGGGACTGCTGGCTGCTCTTTGGGGCTGTGACCCCCCACTCTGGCACATGTGGGTGTCACTGCAGAGCTGAACAGCCCCAGCTCGCTCTGCCTCCATCTCACCCTGTCTGTCTTGCTTTGTTTGGCAGCATCAACCTTTGCTTTAGGGCAAGGTCAGCCCGTGTTTACCTGAGACGGTTTCCATGTGCTGAAGGTTGGGGTCAGGTGCGTGCTGGGCTGGGATTGAGCACCTTGCCCTGCGTTAGGGGATGCCATCCATGCCAGGGATGCTCCACCCTGGAAGTGTCCAACGCCAGACGGGGCAGGGCTTGAAGCACCCTGACCTCGTGCGAGGTGTCCCTGCCTATGGAACGGGATGAGCTTTAAGGTCCCTTCGAACCCAGATGTTGTGTGCTCGGTCAGGTTGCAGCGATGGGCTCTGCAGCGTCCCTGTCCCGCCCAGCTGCAGCTGCCCCAGCTGCAGGCACATGGAAGCCAAGGCGTTTTAACGCCTCGTCAGGGCGGGCTGGCAGGGCGTGCATAGATGCTGAGATTAGTTAAGGCTTCTCAGCCACACTAACTCGCACTTGGTGTGGTTTTGAGTACGGTACAAGAGAGAAACAGACTGGTTGTTCTTCCACCACGCCGGGGTAGTTTTCAGTCTTGTGAATTAAAAAAGAGAAGTTTGAAAAAAAATTCTGCTGGTGTTCGAGGCAGAGTTAGTAATAACCAGCAGGAAATGATGATGATAATTTAATACCGTGCACATGCAGGTGTTTTGTGTTGGGCCATTACTCACAGGGCGTGGGGGAGATGCTCTGGGGGTCCCTGTTTGCTGAGGTGCTGAGTGAGACACAGCCAAAGCTGCTCTGCACTTCCCTGGGGGTGGAGAACTGCAGAGAGCTCCAGCAGCAGCAAAGCCCCCGGGGAAGGAGCAGAGGGAAGGCTGGGAGGGGATCCCAGGCCCTCCAGGAGATGTTCGAGATGTAGAAGTGGAGGCTGGAAGTGATGTGGTTGTGCTGGTTCTGCTGAGAAGAGCTCAGCACAGAACATGTGGAGCACGAGTCTGATGAGGGAACTGGAAAGGGGCTCAGCCTGGTAAAAAGGAGGCTTGGGGGGGCCCTTCTGGCTCTGCACAGCTCCCTGACAGGAGGGGACATCTGTGGGAGCTCATTCTGTTCTCCCAGGGAATAAATGATAGGAGTAAAGGAAACAGCCTCAGGTTGCACCAGGGGAGCAACCTGGATATCAGGAATACTTCCTGGATATCAGGAAAATTTCTTCACTCAAAGGTTTGCCAAGCACAGGCACAGCTGCCCAGGGCATGGTGCAGTCACCTTCCCTGGAAGTGTGCAGAAATGTGTGAAGTGGCACTTGGGACAGTGCTGGGCCTGGCAGTGCAGTGCCAGGGTAAGGGTTGGACCGGATGGTTCTGGGATTTTGTTGTAAGATAACTCAGCCAGGTGTTTGCAGCTGCAGTGGGCACAGCCCAGGGCTCTGCAGGAATGCAGAGGTGTTCTCCAGGAGCCCAAGCTGTGTCCTCAGGGACATTAAAGCAGCTCCTCTGCATCACCAGGCTGGGAGCAGCCATCCCCTTGGCTCCGGGTCCCATCCTGTGCCAGCCAGCCCAGGCTATTCTATTCCCCTTCCCTCTTTCCTCCCAGCACCTTGGAATCACATCCCCCAAAGCAGACAGAGCCTGCCTTGGCCCTGCATTTTCCATTGGTATTGCAAGCAGAGGGGGAGAAACATCCACACTCTGATAACAGATACGGGCTCATTGATGATTCCCAACTAATGAGCAGCTCTGGCAGGACATGCTCGGGAGAGTGAACCCCGTGTGAGGAATGTCAAGTGGGACTGCAAGGGAGCCATGCAGCGAGGGAAACAAAAACTCATGTGCAAAACCAGAGGATGTGTCCTGAAAACAGCAAAGTTCTTTGTGAGACAGATGGGGCTTGACAAAGCTTTCACAGGAAAGGTGTTGATGTCAACAAACTGCCTTTTTTTTTTTCTCTCTCTCGAAAGAAAAAAATTGGCAACAATTTCCTACCAATTCTCCAGCAAAGGAAATATGATCTCATCTTCCCTCAGAGCAGCTCCCTCAGCTTGCAGGTGATCATTCCCCATTGTCAGGCTCTCCCTTGGTTACACTCCTGCATCTGGGTGCTGCATTGTTGATACAACCCCTCTAATCACAATATTTCCTATTAACCCAGGTATTTTTATATATAACCTGCAAACTCTGATTTTGTGTTAGTTATAAATGTGTTAACTGTTGCTTTTGTAGAGCTCTTTTTGGCAAAAGAGCTTTTTTGTTTTGTTATGTTATAGATCCCCTCTATTGGATTTATAAAGGTGAAATTTTTATTAGAGGTCAAAACCAAAGTTTTTAAATTGAAATATTTGAGAAAATCTTTTGCCAGAAATTAGCTCATGAATAGGATGGAGGGAAATTGAATGTTACCCTGGTCTGTGTGCAACGTATGATGGACAAAACTATCAAAGAAATCTTTATCATACAAAGGTGACAGTGTGTTCCAGGCTTTATACAGCTGTGGAAAGCATGGATTTAGGTGGTGCTGTCAGCTTTTATGGCATGGAATCTAATGCCCATCTCCTTTCCTTCAGGCACCTCCAAGATGATGAGTTATTATATGGACACAACCATTGGCAATGCAGCTCCTTATCCTTTGGCTCGGCCTGGAATGATGGTAAGGAATGGAGGGGACAAGGGGGAATGGCCTCGCACTGAATGAGGGTGGGCATAGATCAGATTTTAGTAAAAAATTCACCCCTGTGAGGGTGGGGGACCCTGGCCCAAAGAAGCTGTGGCTGCCTCTGCATCCCTGGCAGTGTCCAAGGCCAGGTTGGATGGGGCTTGGAGCCAGCTGGGATAGTGGAAGGTGTTCCTGCCATGGCAGGGGCTGCAGTGAGAGTCTTTAAGGTCCCTTCCAATCCAAATCTCTCCATGACTCTATAAAAGACTGGAATTTGGGGTTTCCTACCCCAGCAGTTTTCTCTCAGGTTGCTGTGATTTCTCCAGCCCTGTCCCAGCTCAGTGCTGTCTCCTGAGTATCCAAGGTTTTAGGCAGTTCAGAGCAGTCCTGAATTCCAAGTGTTTACCCAGAGCTTCTCTGACCCTCTCGAGCTGCAAATCTCCCCTGGGGATGGGATCCTGCAAACGTCCCCAGGGAATGGGATCCTGCAAACCTCCCCTGGGGATGGGATCCTGCAAACGTCCCCTGGGGATGGGATCCTGCAAACGTCCACTGGAAATGGGGTCCTGTTTGGGATTTCCTGTGCTTGTGTTGGGAGGAGTGGCAGGGGATGCATTGTTTGCTGCCTGCTCCCCCTGCTGACCTCCAGCCGGGATCAATGGGGTCAGCACGGAGCACGGCAGCATTTGGGAAGGGTTCCTGTTGTTTCCTGGAATTTTGGGACCACTCTGGTGCTCCCTGTCCCGAGCCACCTCAGTTCTGTTTGCAGCTCATGGGTGGTTGTGTATAATAAAGGTTGGAGTGTGATCCTGGGATAGGTAGGGCAGGGATTTGAGCCTTTTTTAGGGAAATCAGATCCATATTTAGGGAAATCTGATCCATATTGAAATAAATCAGACCTATATTCAGAGAAATCAGACCTCAGTTTAAAGAAATGACATTTCTAACCATTTGTCCGAAGACCTGCTGAGCATTAGAGGTCAGATGAGCTCTGGGCTGACACTTCAGGCCGCAAAGAACTTGTGCTAAACCCCAAAATTTCCCCCAAATTGGGAAGAAAAGCCCACCCTGAGCTGGGAAATATTCCCAAGGCAGCTCCACAGTTTTCCTTTAAATGGTTCTGAGCAAGCATTTGGCTTTTAAATATTGATTTGCCATCAAGGAAATCTATTCCCCCGCAGGGAAATGGTAACAATGATAAAAAATTCAAACATCCTGCATTTATTTATAGGTATTTGCATGGTATTGTCCTTTTCTAGGGAGACAAACACTTAAATGCAATGTATTTATTATATGATATATATGTATATGTGTGTGTATCCATGGTAAATATATATATAACAAATACACAGAGATGCACATAATAAATATGGTGTGTACATTTATATACACATACTATCTATACATAAATATATATGTATAAAATAGATGTGTACAAAATAAAATCAAAATTATATCCTGGTATCACTTATTAAAGCTTTGTTCCCAATCTAAACAAATCTGTTTCTAAATACCTCTATGTCTATAGCTAATAAATATATTTTCTTTCTAAAGTATAAATTTAGCTTCATACACAATAAAAATAAATGTGTGATTTATATTGAGTTATAAACTAGGATTACATAGGTGTGGGTGTATAAATGCTGATGTTACACATAAAATCAGTACATCCATAATGTATTGTGTGTTAACACATAATAATACAGTACATTATGTAATTTTTGGGTAATAATACATTATATTATATAAATTATATATGCATCTGTACATTTTGTATGAGGTGTATAACTCATATACCCATGTGTGCATGCCACATATATAAATATGTCTGTGGGCACAACAATAAGACCAATATAAATAAATTTAAAGGAAATAATCCCACATATTATCCCAAGCAATAGGAAGAGGAAAATAAATATATAAATAAATATATATAATATATAATACCTATATATATATTATATAATATATATATAAATAAATATAACTCATCTACCTATGTATACATACCACATGTATANTTATATATATATATAAAAATAAATATAACTCCTATACTCATGTATGCATACCATGTGTATAAATATGCCTGTGGGCTCAGCAATAAGACAAATATAAATATAAATGACCCAAATATACAGAAAATAATCCCCAATATTATCCCTATACATAGGAAGAGGAACATAAATATGACAGCTGGGACCAGGCTCCCCCACAGTGCCTGGGCAGGTTCTGCACCCCCTGGTGAACCCCCACATTTTGGGGGTTTGGGGGCCTTCTGCTGCCTAGAAATGACATTCCCACTTATGGGGAGTGGAACAAACCCTGTCACAGTGGGTGTCCCCATGGGAGACCCCCTCAAGCTGAAACCCTGCCAAGCTCTGACCTTCACTTCTCTCCTCATTTTGGTTTAAAAAAGGCCGTTTTTGGTCCTGTCCCAACCGCCCTGAGCCAGATGAGAGTTGGCATCTGCCAGAGCAGGACTCGCTGCCAGTTTCTGGGGGATGCCCCACTGCCCCCTGCACATTTTGGGGTCCCACTCCGCTGACAGTTCCCCCTGATCATTCCAGAAACAAGGAGTCCCAGGTCCCTGCGAGGATCCCTGGGTGACCTGTGGCTTCCAGGCCTCCTGCTGCCAGCCCCGGCCGTGCTGCCAGCTGTGGGACGAGCCCGCCACACAGGAGGTGCCCACCGGGCTGGAGCACTACGGCACGGGTAGGACACGGGGGTGGCACGGGCGGGACACGGGGCTGGCACGGGCGGGACACGGGGCTGGCATGGGTGGGACATGGGGGTGACATGGGAGGGACATGTGGATGGCACAGATAAGATGTGGGGGTGGCACATGTAGGATGTGACGGTGGCACAGGTAGGATGAGGGGGTGGCACGGGTGGGGCAAGCGGATGGCATTAATAGGATATGGGGATGGCATTGATAGGACATGGAGGTGGCATGGGTAGGACAAGGAGGTGGTATGGGTAGGACATGGATGTGGCACAGGTAGGACAAGGGGGTGGCATTTATAGGACATGGGGATGGCATTGATAGGACATGGAGGTGGCATGGGTAGGACAAGGGGGTGGAATGGGTAGGACACAGGTGGCACAGGTAGGACAAGGGGGTGGCACAGGTGAGACATGGGGACGGCATTGATGGGACGAGGAGGTGGCATGGGTAGAATGTGGGATGGCATGGGTAGGACATGGGGGTGGCATTTATAGGACATGGGGATGGCACCTTCCCTGTGCTGGGAGCTTGGAGCAGCCTCAGCTGGAAAAACACCCCTGAATCCCCACCAGGCTCTGTTTGTTGTGTCCCCCCAATGGTCTCCTGTGTCCCAGTCCTGCCCTCCAAATTTATTGGGGTTTTTGCCCTTAGTGCCCCCCTCAGGCACAGCATCACCAGGCTGGTACCCGCCTTGATGGTGGCAGGGGTGTTTCTTAGTGAAGATTGGCACAGAACGCAGAAAAAAACTTTAAATATTGGGTTTTTTATCTATTGTCCTCCTATTGATGTGATGCTGAACGGTGGGAGCTTCCTTCTTCCCAGCCGTGGTATGGGACAACTCCTCTCCCCTTTCAGCTGGTGATTTTGCTGGTTTTTGGAATGTTGCAGTTCTGTGTGCACCTCCCTTGCATGCTGGGGCAGCAGCCCTGCTTGCTGCTCCCTGGGCTCTCTGAGAGGATCCCATGGGCAGGGTGGGCCTGCCAAACTGCTGGAAATGCATCCTCTGCATTTCTCCTGCCATTTGCAGGACTCGTGTCCTGGCTCCATGGAAAGTGGCATCCATGGAGGCCAGGATGCAAGGAACCAGGGATTCCCAGATTTCCATTCTGCTCTGCTGGTAATTTTGGGTCTCTTGTAACTCAATGCTTTGCACTGGCACAGGGTGCCCAGAGCAGCTGGGGCTGCCCCATCCCTGGAAGTGTCCAAGGACACTTGGATAGCCTGGGATAGTGGGAGATGTCACTGCCCATGGCAGGGAGTGGCACTGGATGGGCTTTAAGATCTCTTCCAACCCAGTTCTGGGATTTTATGATTCCTTGGAAGGTTGGTGGTCACCAGAGCTGGAGAGGAGAGGCCACGCTGTACCATCAGCTAAAGCAAATCCCTGGACTTAGGGAATGTCTTCCCTGCCAGGGACTAGGGAATGTCTCCTCCTACACCTTTCTAGTTTGGAAGTTGTTAGAAAGGCACCAGTGTGTGATTCTTGCCTCAACACATGAATTTTCATGCTGAACTTGCACTTTGGGCCATTTCTGGTGGTGTGGAAGGTGGGGTGGAATGAGATGAGCTTTAAGGTCCCATCCAAGCCAGCCCATCCTGGGGTTCCAGGCCTCCTGTATGAACAGCTGGCAGGGCAGATGTTCTCTGGCCTGGGCTGGGTGAGGAGGGAGCAGCCAGGGCTCAGGTACCCCCAGCACAGCCCAGCCACAGAACCAAAAGAAAGAGTTCAAGTTGCACACTGGTGACCTTTGCCAAGGGCCAAGATGAAGTTTATGTTTCACTTTAGTCCCACATAAGCCTGTTCTGAAGCACTTAAATCCCGTGCAAGCTTTCCCGTGGCACGTGCTGCTCTCCTGAGTGGTTCCTGCTTGTTAGTGCTGCTCATTGGCCCCTGGGGAGGGAAAGCCCTGATGTCCAGAGACTTTCTGCAGCTGAGGAGCTCAGCAAAACCAGTGACTGCTGTGGTCAAGTGTACACTTTAAAATCTCTTCTTGGCAAAGTTTCAGGCATTTGTGTTTTTTTCCTTTCTCCTTTGGTGAGCAGGAGATGGACACAGAGAGCTGTGCCTGCGGCTGGAGCAAAGCCCCTCTGCTATTCCCAGGCATCCTTATCCCAGCTATTTGCTCAACTCCTGTGGGTGACCTCTCTCAGCATGATGTCAGCTCTGCTCTGATGAAATCTGCCCTGGCAGCATTTGGATTTGCTCAAACATTTTGCAAGTCTGTGCCTGGAAAGTTTTTTTAGGGCTTTTTTTCCCAACCCTCTCCCGTTTTCTGTGAAAGTGCTCTCTCCAGGGACCAACATATCTGCAGCCCAGATTTTCCTTACTCCACGATGGCTCTGTGAACTTTCTTGTTGCAGAGGCTGGAGCCTGCCTCAAGTATTAGTAAACCCAGGGAAAGAAATCCAAGCTGTTTCTTCCACAGGTTTTGATCCAGTTTTCAGTGAGTTGGGATGAGTGGGACAGGCCCCTGGGTCTCTTGCAATACCTAAAAATTACTTTTCAGTTCTTCCTGTTGCAGTGCAAGGTGCTCTTTCTCTGATCTGTTTTTTAATGTTGCTGGTTCTTCAGTCTAGAGCAGTTTCTAATTTTAAATGAGAGGAAACTCTTATTTGTATATGGGGCCAGGAACAGCCTTTCATTTCTCCTTTGTGTCTCGGCTGCACATGAAAACCATTTGTCATCTATTCTTCTGCTGCACCAGAGGCTATTTTGGTTTTCATGCTCTTGATGTTGGTGAAAGAAACAAGTCAACAAGGAAAATGCAAGTGTGAATATATCCTCCTGCAATAGAAACCCACAGCATTTCTAAGAGTTTAAGGGCTGCTTGCGTTTGGGGAAGATGCTTTGCCTTTGAAGCTTGGGCAAGTTTATTTACACTGTGCTTGAAGCTGATAAGATTTTTCTGTGATATGGATAAAGGAAAGCCTGATGTGGATTTTGCTCATAGATAAAGCAAGAAGAGGTGGAGTTTTTTTGGCTTGAAAGGCCAACATTTGAAAATGGGCTGGAGTCAGTTTTATTTGTCAGCTTGTACCACAATGTGTGGTGCACAGGTTGGGCATGTCACTGCCCAGGAATCACGACAGTGAGGGAAAGGCCCAGCCCAGGGGTGACAGAACAAGGCCATGCAGAGGGGAGCTGTGGCTGCTCATGGACAGGAGCCCTGCTCCTTGCACAGGTGGCATCAGGACTGTAAAGGCACCTTGGCTGCTCCATCTGCCGCCCAACTGCAGGTGCCCCATGCCTGCTCAAAGCGTTGCTGAAAGGATGCTGAAAGCCACACTTTGCACCGTATGGTGAATTCATAAAGAAATAGGATCCTAATATTCCTCCCTGGGAGTATTTTTTGGATTATACAAGGTTAGGTGTAAAACTGGAGTGGAAGAAAAGATTTGCTAGTGGAATTATTAAATTATTGTGAAGCTTTGAGCAAGCTGATCTAGGGGTGGCATCCTGCCCGTGGTGCAAGGGTTGGAATGAGATGAATGATCTTTAGGGTCTCTTCCCACCCAAACCACCCCGGGATTCTGTGATTCCATTCCAATTTCAGCATGGACACAGTGCTGGCTGCACTGCCTTTAGGAGCCAAGGCCACTTTAACAGCCCCTTCCACTCAGAGTGGGTTTGTTTTCCTTACTGATAGTGGAGATAAAACTGTTGTTAATGGCAAGTGAGGGATGGAACGACTCCGACTCCAGCGGAAGAAGTTTCTACAACTGTTGTGCTGAATTAGCATCCTTGGACTGAAGGCATTCCCAGCCTTTTGGATACTCCTGGAGCATTTGGGGGAGTGCTCCTGGCTTCACTGGGAAATGAATCACAGAATCCCAGAATGGTTTGGGTTGGAAGGAACCCTAAGGATCATCTCATTCCAACGCCCTGCCATGGGCAGGGACACCTTCCACCAGAGCCATGTCCAGGCTGGCCTTGAATAATTCCAGGGATCTTCTGGAGAGCAAAAAGCAGAGCTGGTGCTTCATGGGCATCAAGTCCTTGCAGCCTGGTGTTGAGCTGGTTTGGCCAGGTGAGAGCCACACCCTTGCAGCTGGAGAAACACCTCGGTGTGCTCTGCCCCACAGCAAGCAGGGGTGGATGGGTGGATGGATCACTCCCCCTGTGATCCTGCTTCCAGCCCAGCTCCCAGCCCAGCCTGGGCCACAGGCCAGGCTCCCAGGGGGCTGCCCTCATCCCTGGCCAAGCCTCCCTGCTTTCCCCACGTGTGCTGCTCCTTTGCCTGCTCTTCTCCCGGTGGAGAACCCCGCAGGAAAACGTTCTGTGAGTGCTTTCTGGGCCTCCTTCCAGGCCCACGCTCAGAGGAAGGGGGCTTGGGGAGGAGGAGGAGGAGGAGGAGGAGGAGAAGGGGGGAAGGTAAAGCTGACCAGGCTCAGCCCGATGGCTTCTCCAGCTGCAGAGCATTCTCCAAGCGAAGCTTTTTTTTCGATTTTTTTTTTTCATGGCCTTTTATCCTATTTTTAACTGCGGCCTCCTTCCTTTTCTCAGCCTCCTCCAACACTTCCCCCTCCCCTGTGCTGCGCTGCCTCCCCCGCACGCTCTCGCAGAGATGAATGGGCGCCTTCTCATAGGGCATGCACAGCTGCTGCTCCTGCCTGCAGGACAGCCAGCCCTTCCCTGGGCCAGCCAGCCCTTCCCTGGGCCAGCCAGCCCTTCCTTGGACCAGCCAGCCCTTCCTTGGACCAGCCAGCCCTTCCCTGGACCAGCCAGCCCTTCCCTGGGCTGGCCAGGATCATCCCTGGGCTGGCCAGGATCATCCCTGCGCCAGCCAGCCTTTCCTTGGGCCAGCCAGGATCACCTCTGGGCCAGCCAGGATCATCCCTGGGCTGGTCAGGATCATCCCTGCATTAGCCAGGATCATCCTTGGGCCAGCCAGGATCATCTTTGGGCTGGCCAGGATCATCCCATGGCCACTCAGGATCATCCCTGGGCCAGCCAGGCCTTCCCTGGAGCAGCCAGGCTCTCCTCACCCTCTTTAACAAACCAGGAGCAGGTGAAGGGAAGGAGGATGGGGGGAAATTGGGGTGAGCCCCCGCAGGGAGAGATGCACTGGATGGGAATTCATTCCATGGCTCAGAAAAAAGCCCTGCACAAAATCCTGCCCCTTCCCAACCTGCTGCAGCATTCCCTGATCCACAGCTCTCCTTGGCCCAGGGGCTGACTGAGGATTCTGGGCTTTGTTGTCACCCTCTGGCCACTGAGGTGGCACAGCCTCTCTGGGCCTGGCTGGAATGGGGGTTTCTTTTCTTTTCCCTTTGTGGATCTTTGGGTAGTCCATTGGCTCCAGTTAAAGACCAGTTCCAGCTGCTGTGCTGGGACACTATGGGCTGTTGAAGGACACACATAATTTTCTCAGTTAAGGGCACTTTCCAGTCTGTTGGTGGAGAGAGGAGATCCCTCCATGCCTTGGGAATGAATTGCAGGGCTGTGGGATGCCTGTGGTGTGCTCGAATCTGCTGGGAAGGATGAGCAGTCCCTGCTTTGCTCTCAGGTCAGTGGGAGCTGCAGTGCCTGGTTCCTGTGGATCCTGTTGTTTCCCAGGTGAGGAAAACACACCCAGGTGTTCCCATGACAGTGGTGCTGGGACCTGCTGCAGCTCAGCACTGCAGAGGATTATTTGCACTGAGGCAATAGAATGACAAAAATCCAGGCTTTCACTTTTCCATTTGTTTCCTGCCTGACTCTGGAAAATTCCCTGTGTCGCCTCCCCAAGACAAAACCCCAGGGAGCTCCCTGTGCCTTGGTCATCAGCAGAGAATGAGCTCAGAGCTCTTTTCCCACTTGAGCTGCAGACGGGAGTCAGCTGGGATGAGGGATCAGGACAGGACGTTGGTCCCTGGGATGGGGCTGGGGGAAAGCTGCAGTGTTGGTGCGTGGGTTTTGAGAGAAGCCTGGAGATGTGTTGGGGTTCACAGGTATAACAGCAGGGCAGGAGCTCAGCAAGAGGCAAAACTCAAGTTTGGGAGCTGCAAAAATGAGCAGCAGCACTGAGGGCTCTGGTGTGCCTTGGGATAGGGATAAGGGGATTTAGAGTCCAGGAGGAAGGGAACTGAGCCACAGACTGTCCAGGGCTTGTGTGATGCCTTGGGGCTGCCTGCAGAACAGGTCTCGTTTTGGGGTGCCCTTGGAGCAGGACTGACCCCTCTGTAGGGATGGAGTGAGCTGGATGTACCTGTTTGGTTTTCCAGAGGAGGAAACCATCCTGAACCACCAAACACTTCAGACAGGCCACACAAAGCAAAACTAGGGGCAGGGGGGGTGTGGTGTGGTGTGATGTTTGAGCTTTCCCAGGAAAATTCCTTGGACTTGTGCCCTGTGGGGACACTGGGCAGCACAGCACCCTCTCCAGAGGGTTTGGTTGCCCATGGCCAGCCCTTGTAGCAGCACTTAGGGGGGCTTTGCTGGGCTGCTGAGGAGCAGGGAGGGCAGCAGAAGTGAGGAGAGATATTTAGAACAGGCTTCCCAGAGAAGTGGTGGAATCCCTGTCCCTTGAAGTGTTCAAAAAATGTGTAAATATGGCACTGGGGGACACAGTCGAGTGGCAGATCTGGCAGTGCTGGGGGAATGGTTGGACTGGATGATCTTAGAGGGTTTCTCCAACCTTTAGGGTTCTCTGATTGTGTTTTCTCCCTGGGTGGACAGTGGGATGCCAGGAGAGCACAGCAGGGCAGGCAGAGGGGCTGTGGGGAGCAGGGAATCCGGGACCCTGCAAACAGCCTGATCCTGTCAGCCCCTGGCAGCTCAGAGCACTGCTCTCTCCCTCCAGATGTTCCTTGTGTTTATGGCTGCTGGAGCAAGAGCCTGAACTCTCTCATTAATGCGTTTCTCTCTCTCTCTTCCTCACATCGAAGCCAGAAGTCTCAGCTCCGAGGCTGCAGCTGGGAAGGAGCTGGGGTGAGGGGTGGGAGAGGGGAGGGAGGTGTGCGCCAGCCTCCCGTCCCATTCAACTCCCCCTCCGCTTCCCTCCCCCCGAATCCTCCCAAAATACACATGCCCCGCAAAAAGAAAAACACTGGCAGATTTTTTATTTCAGAAAGTAAACACTTAGGCCATGGGGGTCTGGAGGTTATGGGAAAAGAGGAAACCATTGGGCTAATCAGGCCGGGACACACTTCCCCTGCTGAAATAAAGCAGAAATCGCTGCCTCACAGGGCGCCGCTGTGGTTAACCCTGGGGCTGCCAGTGCCAGTGGAGAGTTTTCCCTCCCAAATCCCCTGGGATTTGGTGCCTTGTGGTTCGCTCTGGTGCTAGCCGTGCTCAAACTGGACTCTGCCCACTCATTTTCCCTCAATCCCTGGGATTTGGTGCCTTGTGGTTCATTCTGGTGCTCCCAGTGCTGGGAGCCCAACTCTGCCCACTCCTTTTCTGATTTGGTGTCTCATGGTTAACCCTGGGGCTGCCAGTGCCAGTGGAGAGTTTTCCCTCCCAAATCCCCTGGGATTTGGTGCCTTGTGGTTCACTCTGGTGCTGGCAGTGCTCAAACTGGACTCTTCCCACTCATTTTCCCTCAATCCCCGGGATTTTGGGGCTCGTGGTTAACCCTGGGGCTGCCAGTGCCATGGAGCTCTGCGAGCTGGGCATTGCCTGCAGGTTTTCCCTCAGTCCCTGGGATTTGGTACCTTGTGGTTCACTCTGGCGCTAGCAGTGCTCGAGCTGGACTCTGCCCACTCATTTTCCCTCAATCCCTGGGATTTGGTACCTCATGGTTCACCCTGGTGCTGCAGAGCCCTGGGAGCCCAGACCTGCCCACGCATTTTCCCTCAATCCCCTTTTTCTGGCCAGGGTGAGGCGTGGGGTGGAAGGGGAGCCAGCACTCCGCAGCACTCTGTGGCCCTTTGGGAATAAGCCGTTGGGAATTTTTAGTAGGAAATGATTTTTTTTCTCTGGTTTATGAGGCATCCTATAGAATTTCATCATTATTCTTGCCTGAGAACTCTGCTTGCCGGCTGCAAACCTCTGCAGAGAGGAAATCTCTGCTTGGATCAGCGGCATTTGGGCAATTTCTGCAGAGCTTTGAAAGGTTTGCAGAAAGCTCCATTTTCCCATCCTTGCCAGATTTGCATGAGGTGTAGAAATGATTAGATTGTGGATTGTTTGGTCGCAAACCCTCCAGGGAGGGATCCTTCCTGCTCTCTTTTGCTCCAGTGTCTGTAGAGCACGTGGAATATGGGATCTGGCCAGGAGATGGGAGACCCTTGGTGCTCCCGGGTGTGAGCCCAGGGCCCTTTGTACCAACTTACAAAGAGATCCCAGTTATCCCTCTCGGAGCCTGGCCTTGGATTTCCCGGGTCCTTTCCCATCCCGAGCTGGGTGTCACTCCCAGGTCTCACACCTTCTGCAGCTCTGTGTGTTTTTGGGAAGGCTGGATCGCTAAGCAGGAATGTTTATAGGTGAATATCAGAGACTGGCCATTGGTGGGAGCCGAGTCTGTTCCATCCTTTGTCCCAGGGATTGCTGGCTCCCTTTGCATCCTGCCAGGCTGGGATTGTCAGAGAACCCGGGGACACTTTGCACCCAGACCCCTGCTGCCCCCAGGAACCCCAATCTTATCCCGATGCCCACACGGTCCCTGAGGGAATTCCCAGCACTCTGAGCTGACCCACGGGCCTTCCCTCTGCCTGGAATCCCTGAGCTGGGCCTGAAAGCAAAAGCCAACACGGAACAATCTCTATCCAAGGGAAAGTGATCTTTCCATCAGGGCAGGGAAGGCTCTGGTGTGAGCGGGGGTGGTGAAAGGTGCCGTCACCGCTTCCTCGAGCCATCAGCCCCGCTCTTGCGACATTCCCACCAGGAGGCAAATCCCCGATAGCCGCAACGTGGGAGCTGCAGACCTGCCGGGTCCCACCCTGCTATCTCAAGAATGCATTTGAACAGGAGCTGTTTCTGCAGCCTCTGGAGGTCGGGGCTTCCAGATGGAAATCAAGCTCCAAAGACAGTCCCACGGGGCAAATTTCAGGATTTTTGGAGTTGGTGTTCAGCTCAGATAAGCCCTTGAGAGCACAGATACTTTATCTGAGCCTTATCTGAGCTATTTGCATCACTTCAGCCTGAGAAACTGCTGTCAGACGTTTGGGGGGGAGGGGCAATTAGGATCGTCTTTCGGTTAATTGTCGTTTGCAGCGCAGAGACGCTTCCAGGAGGATGGACTGTCCTGTGCCCCAGCACAGCTCTGGGAGCTTGTCCAGGCTGGAAAGGGGAAGAGCAGGAAGAAATGCCAGGCTCAGAGAAGTAAGGACAGCATTATGAGGGATATTCCTTGAAAGCCCTGTAAGGGATTGCATCTCTGCTCTCCTCCTGAAATGAGATAGAAATCAGCCCGAGCTGCCTCTGCTGTCAATTGGGAATGGAAATGATTCCTCCTTTCCGAGCAGAGCGAGGCTGAGCTTTCCAAAGGAGCTCTTTGCATCTCGTTTTCCAGAGCCTGCTTTGTGCCTGGGAAGTTTCTCACCTTACCTGGAGCCTCTGGGGGAAATATGGGGTCCCTGATTTCCTGCTGCTCTCCCAGATCCCTCTTCATCCCAGCTCTGCAGCAACCAGCTGTTGGACTGCAAGGACCCTGCAGTGCAACCTCCTCTTCCCAGAGGTGGGAGGTTCATTCACCCAAGCTCCCAGTCCTGGTGGCTCTTCCCGTGGTCATGGAATCAGAGAATCCCAGAAAGATTTGGGCTGGGGGACCTTAAAGCTCATCTTGTTCCCTGGTCAGACTGGTCCAAGTCCTGTCCAGCCTGGCTTTTTATGGGAGAAGGGTTCTCAGGGATGAGATCTAGGAGTCCAGACTGAGTCTTACAGCTGGGGTCTGGAAGACCTTGGCTATATCTCCAGAAAGTCTTTAGGCATCCAAACCCCACTGCCTTCCATTGGAGTGAGATCCCTAAATCCCTGCAGCCGCTCCTGTGAGCCCCTGCACAGCAGTTTCTCACGTTGGAGATGCAGATGATTAATTCAGTGCACATTTTATTGCCATACTTAATTCAGTGAGGTCAGGAGAGTGGCTCAGGGTCCCTGGAGAGCGGGGCTGTACAAGTGTTCAGATTACACACAAAAAGAGATGTCTGAAGTGATCCTTGGCCCTGGAGCTGCCTGCAGTGTCCCCAGCACGTGCTGGAGTTTCCCAGCCTTCTGGATTGACCTTGCCCCGTGGGCTTTGGGATCAATAGGCTTTGGAAAAGCTGCACTGGGTCAATTGTTGGCTGTTTGACCACAGCTGGAACGTGGTTCCTCCCTGTGCAGCTGGTCCTGGGGAGGGATTGGCCTCTGTGGAAGCAGGCAGGGATAACAAGGTCCTGCATGTGTTGGGATGATGGTTTCTCTGGGGGACAGTCATGGGACACTTGCTTGCTTGTCTCCAAAATGGCTTCAGTGAGGTGTGGGAACAGCTTGGGATGGAGGGTGGACTTTGCACATGGGCTTATCTCCAGCTTTAGGCTCATGAAAGGAGCTTCTCCCTGCTCTGGGAGCTGCCTTTGGAGACCTCTGGTCCCGTCTTAGAGACAGGGCTTCTATTTTGATGTTTTTCCTTCCCCTGTGATGCTGCAAGGGCATGTTGGGATGCAAAGCTGGGATCTCCACAAATTCTCTCAGGAGGGTGGGGCCCAGTGGGGGTTGGTTTTTCCCAGGGGTAACAAGGGACTGGACAAGGGAAAACAGCCTCAAGTTGTGCCAGGGTTTGGTATTTAGGAAAAATGGAGACAATAAACTGCTCCACCAAAGGGGAGATTTGATTTCTAAGGAGATCCAGCCCAAGCTCCTTCTCCTCAACTCGGCAGCAGTTCTTTTCCAAGAGTCAGGAATGCCTTTCTCCCAGGTCTGTGTGATTCACTCTCCACATCTGAGGTTCAAGTGGGGGTAGGGGGCTCTTGCTTGGTCAAACTGATGTCAGCACTGAGGTAGAAAAGGAAAAAATGAAGAGATGCCCCAAGGGAGCCTGTTCATGGAAAAACTCTGATTTGGTCAGTTCCAGGCATCTTGCAGAAGAGTCTGCACTTGGGAGATTTCAACCCAGTTTTCCAGACTCCAGAGACAGGACTAATTCTGGAAGGCAGTGATGGAAATAAAGCTGGCATCTCCTCCTGCCCTGGACCAGCTCCTCACCACGAGCAACCTTGGGCTATCTGAGACATCTCCAGAGGTGTCCAGACCTGCTCTTCCTCTGCTTTTCATCCAGCTCCTGCCTGACCCCAGGAGAGCAGAGGCCTCCTGTGTCTGCCAGCTCTGGCTGTGTTTCCATCCAGGCAAACAGCCACTGCATGGAAGTAGGAGCAGTTTTCCTTGCTCTGCAGTAATCAGACTGACAGGATAATGAGACAGCCCAGTAGCTGGGTGTCAGCTCAGTCCCCATATCTTGAGGAAAAACCTCTCTTTTTTTTTTTTTTTTTTTTTTTCCACTTTTCTCCTTGTTGCTGCCAAAAGTGACAGACTGTTGGGCGGAAATCATCAATATTTTGTCAAAACCAAATCCAAATATTTCCAGCCAAACCTCAGCGTTTTCTGGTGCTGATGCAAAAACAAATCTCCGTGGGAAATGCCAGCAGGGAAAGCAGATGGAGCCATGGGCTGCAGTGTTCTGCTGTCCTGGCTCTCTGCTTGGGATGTGTGGCCGAGGGGCTGCGAGGCACGGGGTGGTTGAACCCAGGAGCTAAATTTGGGCTGCTCTGTGTTTATTCAGAGCACTGTGGTGTAAACAGCCGTGCTCTGCTGACCTGCACGAGCAGCCTGGCCTGGGCAGCTCATCCCACAGAGGCTGGAGCACAGCAAGCACCAAATCCCCTCCCTGCTTTCCAGGAGCAGGATGTGCTGCTTCACCCCAGCCCCACTCTGAGCTCAGGGAATGATTTTAGAGGTTTCTAAAATCCCACCTGCTCCTGCCTGGTTCTGATCACTCTGCCCTCCTCCCTCCACATTTGTTCCCAGCCCCTGTGTTTAGCACACACTTCCACAACATCCCTCTGCCCAAATCCCTGCCCCAGGGCCTCACAGCTCCAGTGGCACTGGATCATGGTGGGAGGACTTTCCCCTCCACAACCACCTGAAGTCAGGGTTTTTAGGGCTCTCCCACGCCTGCCAAGAGCACCTTGCCCTCCCTGGCCAGCGCTGCTGCTCCTCACTTCATTAGCACCAGGGATGTTTATAAATGGCAGGATAATATTTTTCGTTTCCAGTTTGGGTTTCCAGGGCAGCCACTTTCTGAAGCACTTAGGAAGTTTAGAGAAGACGAGGTTATATAAACGGTTTTCCCCCCCGGGCCCTTATTAATCAAGTGGCTGTGGAGCCATTCCCAGAGCTTTGGGATCGAGGGCACTGGCTGGGTGAGGGGAGGCAGCTTTTTCTTGGCTCCTGCCCTTTATTTGGGAGTTTGGGATGAATGGAGCTCTCAGAGCTGGCTGTGGGGTTTGAAGGCTGCTGGAGGGCTGAGGAGGCTGCTCCTGGCTGATGTTAAACTGTGTTTGGGGCTGACTCTTGTGTAGCCTCTTCTGGGCCTTCATGTGAGCCATGGCACATCTTTTAATGGTGCTTTTCCTGGCTCTGTGGATGCATCCCTGTAAAATTTGGTTATTTGGTGTAAAACCTTTGCGTTTCCTGAGTGCAGGGAAAATATGATTTCGGCAACAGCATTCATCAAGCTGATCCCTGTGCTTTTCCAATGAAACACTATGGGTGTGCACATACACTGATTAATAATTCCCTGATGCATTCCTAAAGCTTCCCAGCTTTTTCTCCACCAGCAGCTGCTCCCCACGGTGGGTTTGGAAAACAGGAGCCAGCTTTGGTTCCCACTAGAACAAAACCTCCTCCTCCTCTATGTCCTTCCTCCTGCTGCCCCCTCCTCACAAGGGATGAGGAATGGGGATTTTCACTTTTCCTTGGGTGGATGGAGCTCTGTCTGCAGCAGCAGGTCCAGCTGCTTCCAGCCTGGAGCTGCAGGTCCACAGGAAATCAGCTCATTAATCTGCTGCCCCACCTTCCCAGTCCTCCAGCCAGGCTCTCCCAGTGTGAAAATGATGATTGAAATAGCCAGGGGTGGGAAATTATGATTTAAAGGGGGTAAAAGGGATATTTGCAACTATTGCTGACTGGGGCCTTGACAGAAGGAAACTGAATTTCTTCCGGGTCTTGGGAGCGTGTGAGGAAAGGTGCTGAACATCTGGAGCGATTTAGGAGTGCTGGAGCTCAGCCTGAGGAACTGGGCTGGGATGGGGAGAAAATCCTGCCGTGGCTTTTGGCTCGAGCTGGTGCAGGTTGGATGTTCAGAAGGTCCATGGCCACCTCCCCCAGGGATGGTTGTGGTGGCTCAGGACATTTCAGGCGGCCCTAGGGTGTTTGATGCATCATCTGAGTGGATTTTCTTCACTTCCCAGAACTCTTTTTTGGATTGGAAGGAAACTCCAAGCCCCAGAGGTTATTTTGTTTCATCTCACAGAACATAAATCGGCTCCCAGCTTCCCTTTGGCCTCATCCTCATCCCCTCCCACAGAATCCTCCTTGAAGAGGTGAACTAACTGGGTGAAAAGAGCTTGTTAACAAATTACATTTAATAGGCCTTTTTTTTTTTTCCATTTTGCAATTCCTTCCCATATTAAAAGTGCAAAAATAGAAAGTTTTAGCTCTGGCTGAATGACACAACATTTTCCTTGTTTATTTTCCTTCCACTGCTTTAACCCAATGAGAAGTGTGGGAAAAGGGAAAAAAAAAACTCTACAACAAACTGGTCTGTATCAGCCAGGAACATATTTAGGAAAAATATTTGCATCTGATTTTTTCCTCCAGCCACCAGCAAAGCATGGAAAATAATAAATAAATCCTCTGTTTTCATGGCTTTTGCTGCAGGCAGTTGGGAGGTGGATGGGGAAGCAGAGTGTGCTGAACCCTCTTGGATCCCAGGATCTCTGTCCAACAACTCCCTGAAGACGAGACGAGGGAATAGCTTCAGACTGGAAGAGGGAGGGTTTAATGGGATATTGGGAAGGAGTTAATCCCTTCCCGGCCCAAAGAAGCTGTGGCTGTGATCCCTGGAAGTGTCCAAGGCCGGGTTGGACAGGGTTTGGGGCAACCTGGGCTAGTGCAAGGTGTCCCTGCCATGGCAGGGGTGGCACTGGATGAGCTTTAAGGTCCCTAAAACCCCTGAAATCCCCGGCGCTGCTGTCCCGGGGTGACCACGTCCCCTCGGGAGCCGCGGTCCCCTGGCCAGCAGCTGTCTGTCCCCATTCACACCCGCAAGGATTTAGGACCTCGGCGAGCTAATCAGGAGTCGCTCCCGGGGAGAGAGGCGTGTTATTTAATTAGCGGCACAATGGGCTGGCTGGGAGGCACGTGGTGGCTCTGATGGCAGGAGATAGATGTCCTTTTAGCCGGGCTAATTGTTGGGAAATAGCGAGGGCTTTGTTCAGCCCCAGCGTGGGCTCTGTGATCTCGCAGAGCCCAGGGGCTGCCCGCTTATAATTTTAGACAGATCTATTCAAGCCTGCCCTGCAGCGCGGGGCCGAACAAGCCGGGCATTGTTGCAGAGCCAGGAGCGGCGGCCAAGAAAACCACCCCGAAAAACCCAAACACGTGTAGGGAGGAATATTTCCCTGGCGTTTATTCACTGCCAGGCCAGGTTGCCAAGCGCGGACAATTGAGGGAGAGGAGATTTCCAGCGCCGGGCGAGGGTTTTCCCTCTTGGAGACGCATTTGCAGGCGGATCCCTCATCCCAGGAGCGGTGCTGGGGGTGATGCTGGCACAGCCTCTCCGGGGAGGGCAGTTCCAGGGCTGTGGGGCTCATCCTGGAGTTTCCATGCCCTGGGCACTGTGTGCATGGCATAGTCGTGCCCATCCCTGAATTCTCTCTCTAGACTGACTGTGTGCACCTGTCACCTCATGGCCTTGGCAGGACAGTGCTTTGGGATGGGGGGATTTTGGCTGTTGGATCTTGATTCTGCCTCCCAGGGTCCTGTGGAAAAAAGGATGGAAATCCCCGTTCTCTCTCTTGAGCTGTCCCCTCAAATCTCTCTCTGGAGAGACCTCATCAAGTCTCCAGCCCCTGAGCTTTTCCTTTGGGGCTGCTAACCTCCCAGCTCCGTGGGACGGGAGAAAGTGTAATTTTAAAAAAGGGATGGAGACACAAAGCTGGGAATACTGACAAGGAATTAAACTTCCATCACTTGAACCCCTCTGTCCTGGCCCTGGCCTTAACCTGGGGGAGACTGCAGTCCTGTGGTTTCTTTTCCTGGGCTGATCACTTCCAACTGGCTGTGAGCATGGGATTTTCCTGGTGGCTGCCACTTCTTAGGCTGTGGATTCTGTACCGGAGCTTGGAGCTGGACTGACCTCCCTTGGGAGGTGCTTCTGTGTCTCTTGGACCTTGATAAAGTGAAATGTGCCCGTCTCTCGGTGTTTGGTGAAGCAGTGGGTGGTGTTCTGGTGGTGATGGGTTTTTGAAAGGTGGAAAGGGCAGATAAGCGTCAGTGATCACAGTCTGGCTGTCAGGAGACCATTTATGAGCAATGATTCCTTTGCCTCTCCTTCACAATGCCGCCGTGGATCCCAGGGAAGGGAATTTCAAGGGCTACCTGGGACCAGTTCAGAAAGGAGAGACTGGAGAATGCCAAGAGTGCAGCCACAAGCAGAGCTGTGCTGCTTAAACCTGAGCGGGCTGCTTTGTCTGTGCTCTGAAGGAGAGAGATCCGAGCCAGGAGATGTGAGCAAAGGCGAGAGAGGTGTCTGCAGGTGAGATTTGATGTGTATTGGCTGCACGCGCCCGGTGAAATTGAGAATATCGGGAGCTAACAGCAAAACCCTTCAGGATGTGTCTTCCAAGAGCTCTGTGCTGTGACTTGAGGGGAGCGGGACAATGTCCGGAGAGCAAACAGCGCTGCAGAGCAGCTTCCGAGGATTTTCCATCCAGCCACAGCAGGGACACGAGTGAATGGCACGGAGTTCCCATCAGGGTGGCATTGCCGGAGCCCAGAGCAGCTCCTGAGGTGCGGGATCAGCTCTGGGAGCAGGAGGCACTTGGAGATGCTCGAGCAGCCCATGAGGCTCGCTCGGGGTCCCCCGGCGTGTGACGGGCTCTGTGTGCCGAGCCCTGACCCCCGCTGGCCACAAAGCGGCTTTTGTGAGCCCTCCCCGCCGGGATTAATGAGAGCAGGAGCCGCGGAGGCTCGGAGCCCGGGGACAGTCACTCACAGAGGGCATTGTGGCAGCATGGCTCGGGGCTGGGCCGGCCCAGGGCTGCAGATCCCAGCGGGAACACTGCCCTGCTTTTCCTGCTGGGGGACTCTCCGTGCCCAGCCCCGCAGCGAGGGCACCTCAGGGGCCACATCTGGGGCACGGAGCAGCCACGCTCTGGGCACAGTCACCACCTCCAGGACCTCTGTGCTGGCTCTGGGAGCAGCACACGCAGGATGTGCCACTAGCGAGCTCTGCTTCCATGCCCGAGCCAAAACTGGAATCAGCAGGGCTAATCCAGCCTCCTCCTACCAAAATACTCCAATACTTCCCAGCTATTATGGCGCTTGAAAGAATTTCTCGTATCATTTTTAAATTCCAGGAAAGGTATCTCCCAGGGGAACGGCCGTGGCAGCTGCCTGCTCTTTCCTCTCATTGCACAGGGCCACCTCCACACCCAGGGCCACCTCCCTGCTCTTTCCTTTCTTGGAGTGGTGGCTGCTGCTCCTTCCAACAATGTCCCAGTTACGACAAATCCTTTCATGCCTCCGTTTCTCCCTGGAATTGCAGGACAGTATTTTTTTTTTTTTCTTTTTCCTTTCCCCTTTGCTCCTGATTTTTGTCTCATGCCCTCTGGGTATTGTTTACTTGACAAAACATCAAACCCAATCCCTGACCACTTGCGGTCATTAAAAATCCCATGGCAGTTTTGGGGAAGGCTCCAATTTGGCTAATTACGTTCTGCCATAAATATTCCCCTGCAGTTTTAATTGGATATGGTGTTCTTCATTTCCTGGCCATTACAGCTGGGTGGATGCTCCACGTTATTACGTGGCCCTCGTATTTCACCCCATGTTTTGGTAGCAGCAGTGCTCGGAAAAGCTCCCTCTCCAGACCAGAAGTTACACCTAATTCCTGCTGGAATGAGAATGGGGAAATGCGAGGGAAAGGACAAGCTGGCCCAGCTCGACGACATCTGAAGGAGAGCCAGCAGCTGCCCTGGGCTGGGACACGACTGAATTTGGCCGCGGAGAAGTGGAAGAGCCATCTCAGCCAGAAGAGAGGTCATGGAAGAGCCGTCCTTGCATTCGGAAATCACAGCAAAGGCCCTTCTCTCCTAGCACCTTTCCTCGGTGCTAAATGAATAGTAATTATTGCTCTGTTTAGCCGAGGTTAGTCAGCAATGGGAACAATGGGGCATTACTGCCCATTCTTTCTTTGTTCCCAGCAGTTGCGAGCAGTGGGGCTGCACTGCGGAGAGAGGGCAGATGGTTATCACCCATCTCTGGGCTGCAGGGCCGTTCTCCAGCCCCTCATCCTCCCTCCCGGACAGAGCCTGAATGGATATTCACGTTCGGTAACCACACAGTGGAAAACGAGGGTGAGACTTGGATGGGGAAGAGGAAAGATTTTCCTAAAGCCTGTGAGCAGCAAATAGGAACCAGTTGCTGAGGCGAAGTCATGTTTGGCAGGTCTTGGACTCGGAATGGTCACATCCCAGCTGAAGAAACTAATCAATGGATTCCTTCCATGCCTTCTGCGAACACTGAGCCATTGAGCGGCTCAGCTGGAGCTCAGAGCCAGGGCTTTCATGTTGCAGCTCTGAAGTGAGCACAAATTAAGGCGGCTGCTGGGATGGAGCTCGAAGGAGAGATTCAGCTGCCTTGGGAGGAAACCTCTGTCCGCAGCCACTCTGTTCTCTTCCTCCCCTTTGGAGATTTTTGCCCTGGTGTTACTTTTGGGAGCATTTCTAGTTTCCCTGCATGTAGGGGTTGCCATGCATTGCACCAGCAAAATGGAACACAGGTTTGGGGAGGCACAGGGTGGCGAGGCAAAGCTCAGAGCTCCTCTGCAGCCATCCTGCACCAAACTGGGCTCAGTCAGGATGCCAGAAGCGTAATAAAAACCCTACAAGCTGTGAGAAAGGTCTTTATTAGACCTGGTCTGTCCTGGTCCAGAAGAGAAGGATCTCCAGTATAGATGCCCTGGAGTTCAGCCAGTCCTCGAGATGGTTACACTGCAGGGGAAGCTGAGCCAAAAGCATCAGCCAGGGGAGCAAGGCTAAAGCAAAGACACCTCAGGGTGTCCCTCTGCCTCTGTGTTGCTGCATCTCAGTCGGTGGCCTTTGCCCAGGAGAGCCTTGTGCCAC
This sequence comes from Rhabdornis inornatus, assembly GCA_013397075.1. Classification (NCBI taxonomy): domain Eukaryota; kingdom Metazoa; phylum Chordata; class Aves; order Passeriformes; family Rhabdornithidae; genus Rhabdornis; species Rhabdornis inornatus. The sequence goes on along the minus strand of VWZS01009399.1, from coordinate 62,692 downwards.
CAGCGAGCTGTCCCAGCCTGTGTTTGGGCGAGTCCCAGCGGCCTGGCCGCGCCTCCTGCTGTGTTTCGCTCTGGGGGTTGTGGTTTGCTGCAGCCGCGCTCCGAGCGGGTGAGCGATGCACGGGGGGGTCATTTCCATACGGTTGGGACCGCAGGTGCTTTCTGCTGGCTCCGCCAGGCAGCTGCACAAAGCGGCCCCCCCAGCCAGCCCCCTGCTCTCCCTGCCCGGGATCCCAGCCCAGGAGCGCAGGAAGGGAAGGGCTGGGGGCTCTGATAACTGCATCAGGTTTCTCTTCCCAAGCCTGCTCTGGAGGGATCAGAGATCAGACAGAAAAGCAGCTGTTTCTCCTGAATCCCCTTTTGATTTTCAGCTGGAAATGCTCTGCTAAATCTCCTCTCTGTACTTTCTTCCTTCAATCGTTGATGCACGGGGAAGAAAGAAACCCAAACCGAGGGCAGGTGCAAGCACATGATCGTGTCCCGAGGAGGGACCACATTTTATCCCTGCAGCCATCCTCTTTCCACCTTCGGATTTCCAGGTTCATTCCTGTGGTAGGTTTCAAACCACCAGACGAGATTTCCAACTCCGTGCTCTGCCTGAGCACATCTCAGGTTCTCCCAAGCCCTCAGGAATCAGTGCAGGGAGGTTTTCCATCACAGCAAATCGCTAGTCCCACCCCACTGCTGCAGAACTGAGCTTGCAAGTAAATAAAAAACAAGATTGCATGTAAAATTGGGAATGTGAGAGTTTGTCACTGGGTGAGGAAGATGAACTTTGGGCTGGAGCTCCCTGTCCAGTTTTGCCAGCTCTCAGCCCCCCTGCTGCTCGATGTGTCTGCCTTGGCAAAGCCGTCTGTGCAGCCAGAGCCGACACTCTCCTCGTCTGGCCCTGGCTCTTCGCAGCTTCTTTCAGTTGCTCAAACTCTCCTGCTATAAATACGCCCATGGTGGCTGAGAAAGGCCCCGCTGCAGAAGCGAAATAATCTGAGCTGCAGCGTTTGCATCTGCAGCTCCTCTTTCAGGGCCTTGGGCGGTTTCAGGGGTGTTTGCAAGTAGGACCCTGGTCCATCCTAAGGGCTGGGCAGTGACCGTGACCCCGGGCAGCTGCTCCTGCGGGCCTGTGCTCACTTGAGCCCATCTTTGATGAGAGCAGCCTGATCTGTGCCAGAGTCGGAAGCTGTTAAAGACTTTCGGAGTGACAGAACCACAAGAGCTGGTTGCTAATGACTTTTTTTCTCCGTACCGGTAAGCTGACATCTGTGAGTCATACTCTCCTTCTGCTGTGCCGTTTGTGGTCTGAAGTTTGTGCTACCTAAATACAATCAAACAGATTTCATGTGAAAACCGATATTCTTCTGTTAACTCCATGCTGTGCTGGCATGACACTCATCTTGCATCTTCAAGATGCTTTTTATCCAGTCAGTTCCCAACTCTCTTTGGCCTCCCACCTCTACCAAGCAGGCCTGGGAACAACCACTCCTGGCTGTCACCCACCACAGCACAAAATGCACACTGCTCTGCCCCGGCTGTGCCCCTGAGTTTGGATGTGCTTGTGGGTGGGAGGAGATCAGGCTGCTCCAGGCAGGATGATGGGGATGCGAAGGGGTGATGGAAATGTGATGAGGTGATGTGAGCATGAAGGGGTGATGGGAGCTGAAGGGGTGAGTGTGAAAGGCGGCGGTTCATGTCGAGACAGGCAGGGTGAAGATAACTGGCCTGGTTTCGAGAGCCATTGGTTTCACCAGCGGCTCCAGCCAGGGCTGCCTGCAGCCAGCGTGCTCAAACTCTTATCCCGTCGTGTTTGGGCGCCGGGATGCGAGCAGCGGTCGGGGCGGAGGCGCCCTGGATGCGCTGCCCCCGCTCCGTTCCCGTTCCCCCGTCCCCCCGGCAGCGCGG
>VWZS01009399.1:17404-50957 GCA_013397075.1 Rhabdornis inornatus | reverse complement strand
ATCAGAGGGATGGGGACAGAAGGGATCAGGAGGGATGGGCACAGGAGGGATCGGGAGGGATGGGGACGGGAGGAAAGGGATCAGGAGGGGCTGCCCCGAGCTGTGGCACCCCCAGGCTGAACCCTTTCCTCCGCTTTGGAGTCTTCAAGGGCTTCTGCCTTTCTTCTAGCTGCCCGTCCCAGGCACTCGCTGGGAGCCAAAGTTCGGCTGAAAGAAATTTTAAGAATAAGAGAAGAAGGAAAAAGGGGGATAAAACCTTTTTTTAGGAGAAGGAGAGGGAAGGGCAGGGGAGGATGATGTGCCTTTAAGCCGCGTGTGTAACTAACTGCTCGCTAATCTGGTGACTAACTCCGAGCGCGGCTGCCAAGCCGGGATCCATCCGCAGCCCAAGGCTCGGGAGTCATCGGGTCCCCTCCCTGCCCCATCCCGCGCCCCGCCGGGCGCCGGCCCCCCCAGCCCCCCGCACTCCCCATGGCAATTTATTTACTCATCTGGAGGGCACAGCCCCGGCGGTCTCTTGACTCAGCAGTCCGGGGCCGATGGGAGCTGCGGGAGCAAATTCCAGGCAAGAAATAATCTCATGACTTGTCTCGGAAAAGATTGCTCGGCAAAGATCCCCTGACGGTCACGGAGCGCTCCGTGCCGGCCCCTCTGGCAGAGCCTGACCAGGCTCCCGATTTCCCAACCTCGGGCAGCCGGCCAAGGATCCCGGAGGGACTCACTGGAGCTTTCTCCCTTGGAAAAACAGGGATGGATTCAGAGATAGGGGATGGCACGGGGGCTTCGGAGCCGATGCCTGTCCCCCCCGGGACACAGGGAATGGGGAGCTGGAGCTGGCTGGCCAGGGCAGGGACCCAGAGCTTGGGGCTGTGCTGGTTTTTGGGGCATTCCTCCTTTTCTTCCCCTCTGCTTTCCAGGGAGGGTTTAAGCCCTTCCTTCATCCCCAGGCAATTTTGGTTCCTCCATCTGTGTTTTTGCCCAGGCACTGGCATCAGCTCCAGGAGGGCTGGCACCAAGGATGACTTTTGAAGCACATTTATCCTTCGGGGTTTTTTCCCCCTCCTGTTGGCTCTTTTTCATCCTACATTTCTCTCATCCTAGTCTTTTTTCCCTACCTCTTTCCCATCCGGAGTAACTGGAGTTCTTTCTCTCTCTGAGGCTCTTTGGGAGGTCTGGTCCCATACCCAGTGCCTTCCCGTGGGCACTGGAAAGGGGTGGGATTACACCAAGTTGGCAATTAAGGATCTTTACAAACCTGCATTTTTCTGGGAGGCAAGCCCCGGGGGTAGGCAGGGCTGTTGGGCTGACAGCTCCTGTCCCTCCTCCTCTGCTGGGACCAAGGCTTGGGATCACACAGCTCCTGGGACCATCCCACCTCCCTGGAAAGGGAGCTGGTCCAATGCACGGTGCCCTTGGAGATGGAGAGGAACCAGCCTTGGGTCACTGAGGAATCACTCCTGGAGCACCAGGAGCTCGGGGCCAAGCTCCCAAAGGAATCTCACACCCCTCAAACCACACATCCAAGTCACTGCCAAAACTCCTCCAGCCTTGTTAGGGTTGATGGAGGATTCCTGGAGTTCCTGGCAAGGGCTCCCAGCTCCCGAGTCCCAAATGCTGCCCCTCCACCCCCTTCTCCATTGAGTCTCTCCTAAAGAGCCTCTTGGCTCGAGCAGCCGAATTCAATCAACCCTTTCACCATCTGCTCCCAGGCACTTCTGCTGGGGAGGGCTCGGGGCCAGGGAGGCTGTAATTCCTTAATAGCTTCCGGATGCTTCGCGGGGTGGATGCGAGGCCTGGGAGTGTCTCAGCCTCTCTCCCCCAGCCCTCACCGAATTTTCCAAGCTTAGGCTTCCTCTGGGCAGAGCTGAGCACCTCCAGCCACTCGGATTTATCCCTGCCTGCCCTTGGCTCTTCGCAGCTGAGGCCAGGAGGTGACATAATCCCATCCTGGACAACGCTTGGCTCTGGGATGGGGATGACTGAGGCTGATGGGGCAGCCCAGCTCGTCTTTGGCTGCCTTCCCCAGCTCACTCCCACCTTCATCTTCCCAGGGCTGGGTTTGGCCCAATCCCTGCACTGGGCCCTTCCCTGGTGGGAAGTTTCCTAGAAGTAGGAGCTGGAAAAGAACTTCCTAGGGATTGGGAAAACTCTCACTCCTGTGCCGGAGGATATTGGAAACCTGGATGTTGAATGGTGTAACACATCTGGGCAAAGCCCAGGAGCCCTGTGCTCAGCCTGGGATGGAGAGGATTAATCTTGGGACTCTCCTGAAAAATCCCCTTTATTGGTTTTCTTGCTTGCTTAAAAATGAATAAAACCAGGAGAATTGTTCCTGGGAAGTTGTGAAATGAAATTACTTTGGCACTGCTGTTCCTGAGGCTGGCGTGGGCTGCAGAGCTTTGGTTTTCAGGTTTTTCCCAGGCCCCTTCCTGGCCTCCATCACTGGGGGAGCTGAGCTTGGACAGGGGACAGGGAGGTGAATGGTGTAGGGCTGGCAGAAGCATCCAGGGATGGCCTTGTCCCTGGTCCCACATGGGAAGCTGACCCTCGTTCTCCTCTCAGCAATCCCTTGGCTTTCACAGCTTCCAGCCCAGCCAGGAAAAGGCTCCTGTCCTGTTCTGGGATCATCTGCTGCTGTGCAGAGCCTGTCCCAGGCTGGGGGGATGTGCAGTGTGTGGAACACGAGTGGTGCCCTTGGAGGTGGCAGGTGGTGGCATCAGCAGACCCACAGCCCCGAGGAGAGCTGAGGAGGTGGGGCTGGCTCAGGTGGCAGAGCAGAACGGGCAGAACACCTTCTCACTCTCCTGTCCAGCTGGCTCTCCCTTCCCTCCCTCCCTGGGAGATGCTGCTGTGCTGGGAGATGCAGCTTGGGAAGGTGCTTTAAGTGTGCAGTGGCTGCTGTGAGCTGCCCTGGGGTGCGTTTCAGCTGCAGAGGGGCTGCTGGGTGTATTTGTGTGTGTTTGAGTGTGTGCTGGTGAGCCCTGGCCAGGGACACACTCAGAGAGGGTCAAGGCACTTGCAAGGGCAAATCTTCAGGGAAGTAAATCCAGGGATGCAAAGGAGTCAATCCATAACCACACAGGAAAGTTGGAGACATGTGGATCGTTACCTGCCGTCTCTTGGCAGCTGCCAGCAGAGTTGACTGCTCTAAAGAGTTACAATTTTGTTGATTAAAATGATTGATTATCATCAGTCTAATATTATTTATGCAGAGCAAACAGTGCTGAGATTTACCAGCTGCTCTCTGACCTCCCAACCCTGATCTGTTTGCAGAAAGCCTGTGCAATTATTTGTTTGATTTCAAAGCTAAATAGCCTAATCTTCCCTCTCTGCCATTGGAAACTGGAGCTGGCACCAGGGCAGCTGGGGCTGGCAGGGGAGGGCAGCCCTGGAGCCCTCGTGTGCAGTGACACCTCCCTGGGCACAGAGGGGTGACATGGGGAGCTGGTGGGCACAGGTGAGGACAGGGAGAGGCTCTTGGGCTGCTCCTCCTCTGCTCTGCACACGCTCACGGAGTGCTGCCCGCGCTTCCGAAGCGCTCCAGATGTGTGGAAGGAAGGGAAGCTGTCAGAGCCCGGCTGGGAGCGGGGTCTGTCTGTCTGTCTGTCTGTCTGTGGACACGGCAGCCGCCACCCATCCGTGTGCCAGCCGCGGGGACGCGATGGATGCGCCGCGACTTGCAGCTGCCATTGGGCAATCTCCGCCGTCTGGCTGGCATTGCCCTGCGGGGAAGGGGTGGCCGGGGAGGCTGCGGAGGAGGGGGTGGGACCGGCAGGAATCTGCAGCTGCCGAGCGGTGCAGGGCTCGCCCAGCGCCCGTAGCCCGGGGCAGCGAGCGGAGGTGACCCGGAGTTGCCGAGCCTCCCTCGTCATCCTCTGATCCTTCCGCATCGCCGCCTTGGTGCTGGCAGCATCCCACGGGGATGTTCTGGGCTTCGGCAAGCCGCAGGAACATCCCTGGGGACGTTCCATTCATGAGTGCATGGACACACAGCAGGTCCAGCTCTGACAAACCTCCTGGAGGATGAATGGGAGCTGCTGAGCCGAGCCTTTGATGTGGCCGGACATTTCTGGGGGGCTGAATATCACCCCAGCCCCTGGGCACTGCCACTGTCCTGCCATGTGCTGCCCTCGTGTCTGGCGTGACTCGGCCTGGGGGCAGGGGCTGGGGCTAGGACATAGAGGGATCAGTCTGTGCAGGGAAATAGAGGGAAGGCTGGGGAATTCCTCGGGACAGACAGATTGGAGGTGTTTGGCTGAGCATCTCCGTGTCTAATCCCTTCCCAAGGCAAGGATAATTGAGGTGCCTGTTAGGACCAGTGATTTCCCAGCGGCAGGGACAACTCTGGAGTCCCTCTGACCCAGAAATGGCTCGTGTCCTGGTGATGGGCAGCACAAATGATAGGGTTTTATCCAGGGTACAGAGTCATTGCACGCTGATCATGGGGATTGTGGGATGAAAACATCCCAAGCTGTGAGGTCATGCGTGGCTGCTCACAAAGTGTGCTGGCACAGTTTGTTCTTCAGGTGTGTTTGAGCTGGCTCGGAGGTTTGGGATCCTTTGTGAGTGATGAAAGAGCTCATCTTGAGTGAAGGTTCCTTGGCCCTTCTCCTGCTGCGAGAGGACAGCCCTGCCAAGAGATCTCAGCCTTCCCTTTTCACACTTCCCATCCTGACAGCATCTTCTCCACACGATGTTCTGCCAATTATCCCCAACCTGGCCTTGCTACATCCCTGCTCTCCCTTGCTGGGAGACTCTGGTGCATGGTTTGGCAGCCCCAGCCTGCAGCAGCAGCTGGAGGTGTTGGAGCTGAATCCCCTTTGTGTCTCTCCCTATTCCTGGATGATGATGAAGGAGAAGGAGATGAATATGTGCAGAAGAGTCTGAGGGTTTGTTTGGATGGATGGAGAAATGTTCCATCTGAACGGCACAGGGAGTACCTTGGGAGCATCCCATGGGTGCTTCTCCAATCTGGGAAAAATCCATGTCAGGGTTCTGGGATGGGACAAATCCTCCAGTCCCATCCTTTCTTCATCAATGCCAGAAATGGCAACGTCAGCCAGTGACCTGTGCAGAGAAGAGCAGAATTCCTGGGTTTAACCTGGCTGGAAGGGAATGTGCGCTCTCAGGGGCGGTGGGTGTGGATGACCCGGAGCACCGTGCCCTCCCTGAGTGCCGGAGCGCAGCGGGGATTGCTCTGGAAGGGAAGCCCTGGAAGCCTCTGGGAGCCCGGCTGGGACTTGGGGCTGCCCTGGGCCGGGCAGACTGAGGAGTTCCAGGCGGCTTCTGGTGGCAGGGTGAGCCCGTGAGCGCGGTGGGCTCTGTGCCAGCAGCACGGGAATATCTGTGCGTGTTTGCTCGGGGCCGGGGCTTGCCAGGGGTTTTTCCCTGCTTTCCCCATTGCAGTTGAGCAATCCGGGGTTTGGGGAGCGGGGTTTGGTTGAAAGGAGCATCTCCCGGAGGTGGGGCAGCGCCACGGGCATGACCTGGGCTGGCTGGTTACACCTGACCTGCTTCCAGCCGGGCTGGGTGTCCATGACAGGCTTTTCCAGGCTCCGGGAGCGCCGCAGCGTGTGCCCGTGCCCGGGGATTAGCGCTCTTTAGCGGCGCGGTTAGCAGGGATTAGGGCGATTATCCCGGGGCAAGCGTGGCTCCCAGGGCTGTCCCAGCCCTGCTGAGGAACCATCCCAGCCTGGAAGTGAGCTGCTAATCCTGGCTCCAGAGGGGACGCCGCTCCCGGGATGTTCCATTGGGAAAGAGGAGGGAAGGGCTCTAAGGATGCTGCGAGAAGAGGCTTTGCCTCCTGAGTTTTGGAAGGGGGAGTTTGCTCCTCATTGGCTGCAGCTCCTGGCCCGCTGTCTCCAGCCTGGAGCTTCCGCAGGGGTTTAGTTAACCTGGACTCTGCCCTCAGGCCATTGGAAAAGGCTGGTGGAAGTTTTAGGTTGTGATGCTGTTAAATTTAAAGGGACTGCAGAGGCCATTTAGAGCTGATTCAAGAGTGGGAGGGTCTCATGCTGAGCTGATGGTGCTGCTGGAGCTGAACCACTCCAGCCTTGTGGCATCTCATCCTAGAACTCTCGGATAGCTTGGGCTGGGAGGGACCTTAAAGCTCATCTCATTCCACAAGCACCTTCCCTATCCCAGGCTGCTCCAAACCCTGTCCAACCTGGCCTTGGACACTTCAGGGCTGGGGCAACCACAGCTGCTCTGGGGAACAGTGGTGGAATTTTATTGATGACTGATCTTGTTTCTGACTTCTTTGGTGGTTCCAATGTGCTGTTAAACCATGGCCACATTCCCCAACCTCAGAGGTGGCTGGATCTCCCCAGGGTTTGCTTTATCCATCTGTGCTCCTCCCAGCAGCTGAAATGGGGAGGATGGGGTGAATCTCCAGCCAAGGGAAGCTCCTGAGATGCTGTAGGAAAAGGAGCTGTGGGCACTGGCCCTGCTGAGCTGGGGGAGCTTTCCCATAATCGCAGCGAGCATTGACGCAGGGGCTGTGGTTTAGCTCAGCTTCAGCCCTGGCCTTTCTCTAGCACTTCATTCCCTCTTCTCTCCCACAAAAGCCAAGGACAGAGTGAGCTGCCCACCAGGCTGCTCCCCTGCAAGCTCCTGGGACTCTCAAGGATTCTGCTTTCCCAGGATTGCCATCCAACACCCACGTTACAGAGCAGGGAGAGGGAGGGAGGAGAAGGAGCTGGAGCCTGAGCAGGGCGGGCTGTGAGTGATGGTGGCTGTAGAATCCTTTCCCTGGGCCTGGCTCCTCACTGCTGCCAGATTCCAGATTCCCAGAGCCAAACCCAGCCCTCCCTCACCTGGGGGCTGCTCTGTGTCCACTTTTCCTCATGGACACGTCTCTCCCAGGCCGAGCCAGGTGTCCATGGGACACAGGGCTGAACCCCAAAACCCGAGGCTGAGCAGAGCACCCCAACACCTCACCCAGAGCTGAACCTTCCGCTCTGGTGCTCCAAATGCTGAGAGCCCAGACAGGGACAAAATGCTTTTATCTGCATTTAGGGAGGACAGTGTTCGGGCCTGTTTTCTGGGGGAAGAGCTGGCCCCCATGGCACACCACATCTCCCTAAGAAAACTGCTGAGGGCCAGAAAAAAGCCGGCTTTGTTGGGCTTTCTGCAGTGCTAAGCACTGTGGGCTTTCGGTTTCCTCTCTTGTTTTTCTCTTCAAGCCCTGCTTTCATCTCACAGTATTTATTTTTCACTGCTTGAAGGAGGAAAAAAAATACTTATGTTTCTTCTTTTTTTTTTTTTTTTTAGAAATATATTTATTTTCAATTAAAATAGCAAATGTCTGCATCTTTTGTGCCACCCTTGCAGATGGAAACAGGGCTGATCTCTGGCAAGTTGCTGCAGGAAGGGGACCCAAATCTACCCCTATCTGTTCCCATCCCATCCCCAAACACCTCTTGCCGTGCTTATCCCTTCTCCCCATCCAGATTTCCTTCTGCTCCCTTGTTTCCAGCTTTCTGTCCCACTTTCCCTTTCCCCCCCTGGAATCTCGCTGCCCTTTGGGTCCGAGGAGCCCTAATTGGAACAGGCCGGCTCCTCTCCTGCTTCCTGCGTGGGAGTGAGAGGCAACGCTTGTGAAAACAGTTCAAAAGTGCACACAAATTTTTGCCTAATCCTGCCTAAATAACAGGGGGCTCAGCCAGGGTTGTTTGCCCGGGTGTCCCAGCTCCAGGGTGGGGGCTACCTGGGAAAGATGGAGCTGCTGAGGGGCTGGAGGTGCTGGGGGTGCTGGAAACCCGAGCTGGGGACACGGGGACCTGGTGGCTCCACGGGAGCGTGGGAAGGGTCTCAGCTCCCGGCCCCCCTCTCCTCAGCCTCCTCTGATCCTGAGAAAGGTTCTCAGCTGCTGAACCCTCCCAGCTGGGGGACGTTGGGAAATGTGTGCTCCAGCTTCCCCCAGCTCCAGCTCTGCCCTGCTCTGGGTTCTGGGGAAAGCTGGGACAGAGGGGATGCAGGGAGATGAGCTTGGGGTGGGCTGGAGGGGAACCGTGGGCTTGGGGACCATGGACTCACTGTGGGACATGGGGAGAGGGTGGGAGAGTGAACCCCCTGTCACCCCTGCAGAGCCTCTGGGAAACTCCTGCTCCATCTCCATCGTCATCCAGCAGTGGGGGGACATCCTGGAGCGTGGGCAGCTCCAGGAGGATGGGATGGGGGCTCCAGGGGGATCTCAGCTGCCTCAGGGCTCAAGGATTGAGGTTTCTGAGGGACACAGGCATGAATTCATGGAGCCTTTGGATGCACAGTCCCTGCAGATGTAACTAATATGTATCTTCCCCCCTAATTTAATCATGGAATCCTGGAGTGGTTTGGGTTGGAAGAGACCTTAAAGCTCATCCAATTCCACCCCCTACCATGGGCAGGGACACCTTCCACTATCCCAGGTTGCTCCAAACCCTGTCCAGCCTGGGTTTGGGCACTGCCAGGGATCCAGGAGTGGCCACAGCTTCTCTGGGCACCCTGTGCCAGGGGCTGCCCACTCTCACAGGGAAGAATTTCCTCCTAAAATCTAATTAAATCTAAATCTAAATCTAAATCTAAATCTAAATCTAAATCTAAATCTAAATCTAAATCTAAATCTAAATCTAAATCTAAATCTAAATCTAAATCTAAATCTAAATCTAAATCTAAATCTAAATCTAAATCTAAATCTAAATCTAAATCTAAATCTAAATCTAAATCTAAATCTAAATCTAAATCTAAATCTAAATCTAAATCTAAATCTAAATCTAAATCTAAATCTAAATCTAAATCTAAATCTAAATCTAAATCTAAATCTAAATCTAAATCTAAATCTAAATCTAAATCTAAATCTAAATCTAAATCTAAATCTAAATCTAAATCTAAATCTAAATCTAAATCTAAATCTAAATCTAAATCTAAATCTAAATCTAAATCTAAATCTAAATCTAAATCTAAATCTAAATCTAAATCTAAATCTAAATCTAAATCTAAATCTAAATCTAAATCTAAATCTAAATCTAAATCTAAATCTAAATCTAAATCTAAATCTAAATCTAAATCTAAATCTAAATCTAAATCTAAATCTAAATCTAAATCTAAATCTAAATCTAAATCTAAATCTAAATCTAAATCTAAATCTAAATCTAAATCTAAATCTAAATCTAAATCTAAATCTAAATCTAAATCTAAATCTAAATCTAAATCTAAATCTAAATCTAAATCTAAATCTAAATCTAAATCTAAATCTAAATCTAAATCTAAATCTAAATCTAAATCTAAATCTAAATCTAAATCTAAATCTACTCTGTTTCGTTTTGAAGCCTTTCCCTCTTGCCCCCATGCCTCTGCCAAGCCACATAAAGGTCTGGAATCTCCAGGACATCTGTGTGCTCCAGGCCTGGGAAGAGGAGGCTGAGGAGACCTCAGCTTCCTGCCCTTGGTGTCCATCCATCCATCCATCCATCCATCCATCCATCCATCCATCAGGGCAGGACAGGAGGTGCTGTGGGGTCAGGTGGCTCCACTCTGACCCTCCCCACATCCATTTCCATTAGCTACTGGGTGAAACCCCACACAGGGACACACTGGGGCTCTGATGGAAAAAGAAGTGAGTGGCCGAGGGGAGCTTGGAGGAGTCACTGACCCCGAGTGGAAACTCGGCTGAAAAATGACTTTGCTCCCATCCTTCTACTTGGAGTGTCCTTTTTTTTCCCTGTCTGCCATTTATTTTCCTTCTGCAATCAGCTGCAAATGGCTTTGGCGTGCAGAGGAGTTCTGTGCGTTTGAAGGTCAAAATCCCTAAAGTTTGTAAATCCAAGTCCTTTAAAAAGATCAGATGTGTGGAAATAGTTTACACATGCAGGGCCTGGTGGGAGCAGAGTGGGAATTTGGCTGGGAGATGAACTTGGTGATCTTGTCCTCTTTGCTCCTGGTTTTCTGTCAGGCTCCACGTGCCCCTGGCTGGGGGTTCTGGGCAGGTCCCCCTTGGCACAGAACCCATCCAGGGCACTGTTGGGGTGTTTTATCTTCTTGTCTCTCTGAAATCCCACCCCCAGGGATGCCAGGGAGCTGGAGGAGCCTGCTTTGGAGAAAACCAGATCCCAGATCCCAGATTCCAGATCCCTCTCTGCTTAGGGAAGCTGCAGCCAGATAAAAGCTGTCCCCATGCAAGGCAAATTCTGCATCTCTGCTCTACAGATGCTGCAGATGCTGCTGACATAATTCTCCAGGGCGACTGCAACTCCTGGCACTGTTTAAAAATCAAACCATAACTCCCTGCCTGCTCTCCCAGGAGGGAAATCAAAGGCAGCTCTGTCGGTGCAGGACAAGGACACGGCATCCATGCAGCCCAGTGCACGTGGCAGCCGTGTCAGGGGGGCTTTGATGGGCTCGTAAAAACCAGCCAGAAATCCCAGCCTGGCCCCTGCTGCTGAGCTTGCTTTTGGGATTAAAGCCCTGGCATTCCTAAACTGGGTTTAGGTAGAACAGCTGGGCCTGGTGCTGGCTCCTGCCCCGGCCCCTGCACGCAGCCCTGTGCTCTGTGGGCAGCACTAAAGGAGAGCTTTTATTGGTGCAAGGTTTGATTAAAATCTTGCAAACAGGTTTCAGATGGCACTGAAAGCTGATACCGGGGCAGCTAAGCTTGTCTTGTTGCTTTTATTCCTGAAATTCTGCTCAACTCTGACCTTTAGGCATCCCAGACTGGAGGAGAAGGGCTGGAGGACATTGCCAGGGCTGGGTTTGCCTCCACAGGAAAGAATTTCCCTGTACCCAGCGAAGTTCATTGAGTTATAGCATATTCCAGATTGGAAGGGACTCACAGGGATCACTAAATCCGACTCCTGGCCCTGCACAGAACTGGGTGAAGCCCACCATGCACATAAACCACCCAGTTTTAAAATAAATACTGAATTATTTAAATAAATTCAGTACCTCCAAATCAGCAGAGGCAGAATTTAGGATAAAAAATGTCCATCTACCCTGTCTTTCTCAAGCCACCCAGCCAAGCCTTGTCCCCAAACACATCTGCAGAGCTTCACACACACCTTTGGTTTTCCCTGGGTGAGTCTTTAGCTCTGGGACACTTCTGACCTAACCAAGGGTTCTGCAGGCTCAGGGCACTGGGGCTGCTTTGTCCTCAGCAGAAATTTGAACAAGTGGCTGCGACCTCACAGGAAAAAAGCAGATGATGTTTCAGTCCTAAATCTGCCGAGCACAACACATTTTGCAGAAGCCTTGAAATGCACATTTGGGTTGATTTGGGTGTTTAAATAGAAACTGTCCTCTGGCTTTTTTTTTTTTTTTTTTTTTTTTGGGAACAGAGTGTTTGCTTCCCTGTGACCTCTCCCTGGGAATCACTTTTAAGTCTCCCCTGTTTTGACAGGTTGTTTGTGCAGAGCTCAGCATTCACCTTCCCAAACCGAAATCTTATCCTCCCGCTACTGAAAAATTGATTTGCTGGGTTTGTGCAAAGCCAACCCCACGGATCCTGCATGACCAAACAGCGGGATCAGGGATAGGCCCTTGCTCTTGCAGAGATAAAAATACCATTTTTCACCCTGCTCTTGGTGTCTGGCCTGAGGAGCTCACCTCCATACAGGTTTTCATGGGTGATTCAGTGTTAAAATTTGGGTTAGAGCCGTTTTCTCAGTCTCACTCTGACTCATCTCCCCAGCAAAGGCAGGAGCTGCTGCTGAGACAGGGGAGGGAGCAGATTCCTGGGTGGTCCCTGTGACCACAGAGCAGGGAGAGCAGAGCATTCAAATGTAACTTGAGGATGAAGGGAAAGGGGCACTGAGCCACTTTCTCCAGTGTTATCTCAAGCAGCAGATAGGGAACAGAGATATCAATGGTGGCTGCTCGTTTTCCATGCCCTCTCCAGCCAAATCCAGTAAATAATGAAGTGTAATTTGCCAAACAGCCTTTGCATGTGGGATTTGCTTTCGAAGGTCCTGATCCTGCCACTGTGGAGGCAATGCTGGATTTGTGTTTTGTCCTGAGAGACTCTGTGTTGAGAATTCCACTCTTCCTACCTGAGCCAAGAGTCTGCAAATCATTTCTTGAGAGCCTTGGGGACTTGGCTGGAGGACGTGCAAAGGGAAGGGGGAATTTTTGGATTGGGGTGAGAAGTGGGGACGCAGAAGTTGCTCTGTTTGGCTTGGCAGTGGAATTGCATTGGCAGCATTCAGAGGATGATGTAGGGATGCTTTGCAGCATTGTCACCCTCACTGTGCTACAGAGCTGCATGTGGAGGTTTATCCATGGAATCACAGGATTCTTTAGGTTGGGAAACCCTTCCAAGGTCATGGGGTCCAACCATTTCCCAGCACTGCCAGGCCACCACCACCCCATGTCTCCAAGAGCCACATCCACGTTTTTTAAACATTTCCAAGGGTGATGACTCCACCATTGCCCTGGAATTGTGTTGCCCCAACCCCCAGATTCTCACTTGGGAAAAAACCCAGTGTTGGGTTGTTTGGCCTTTAAATGATGCCTGGGAAGGAGTTGAGTGGAGCAGGAATTCCAGACTGGGGCAGACTGGGAAGCAGCTGGGCTGGCTGTTCCCAGTGGCTGCAGTGCTGCTTCCATGCCTGACTCTGTGTTTTATCAGGAATACACCAACACTGCACGGAACAAGCCCTCAGCAGCATTTTGCAGGTGTATAAGTTTATTAAATCAGCAGCTTAATGATCTTGGAGTGATGGAAAACCACTAAGTTTCCACAAGACACAGAATTCTTTGATTTTCAATGTCTGCGTCCAGATATTCATGAGAACACCAAAAACTTTGCCCACGGTGTCATTTTTCCACTGAGTTTTCATGGAAAATTTCCACTAGGCTGCAGAGCTAAACCAACCTCAGGTGGAAGATTTCCATCTCTGCTGACCAAGTGCAGTTTTTGGGATGGTGGTTGTTCAAGACTTTTCTTCTCCACCAAAGATGTTTTTCAGGAATGCTGAAAGTACAGGCAAAAGAGCCGCCAAACCCCTATTCAGATATTTCACCTCAAATGGTTGCTTTTGTTTGTGAGACTCTTTGGCTGCAAAGATTCACCTCCTTCTGAATAAATTAGAAAAAAAGATTAAGAAAGGAGAGGAAGAGGTTTGGTGCTTGTCAGGCTTTAGTCCAGGCCTGGCTTTTGGCTTGGCCCTGCTGTCCCATGGCTGGCGCTGTCCGTGACTCACCCGTGGCTCCGTGCTCTGGATGTGCATGACGTAACTCTGGGCTAACGTGGGATTTTCCAGCTCTTTGTTTCCCTTCCCCCTCAAGTGGGGATTCTGCTGCTTCTCCATCCTGTCTCAGCCTGCTGTCAGCTCGCTTTTTCATGGAGTCACAGAATCATGGAATGGTTTGGGATGGAAGGGACCTTAAAGCCCATCCTGCCTTGGGCAGAGGCACCTTCCATTGTCCCAGGTTGTTCCAGCCTGGCTTTGGACCCTTCCAGGGACCCAGGGGCAGCCACAGCTTCTCTGGGCAACCTGTGCCAGGGCCTCCTCACCCCCACAGGGAAGAATTTCCTAGGATGAAGAATTTTCTAGGATTCTTTAATTTTCTCCTTGCTTTTCTTTGGACTGGGATGATAGAGTGGTAATTCAGGGATGCTTTTCTCCCTCTTTCTTGCTCACCATTTGCCTTCCTTGGTGCCTGGAGCTGCTGAGCCATTTCCCAGGCTCCAGACACACCTGGAATGCTGAAGCCCAGATGGCTGATGTCTGGAAAGGCCATGATATCATCATCCAGTAGCACATTCCAGAAGTGTAGGGACACCATGTGCACCTGGCTAGCATTCCCTGACATCTTTCCCAGTCCCATTCCTCATGGCCGTGTTTCTCCATGCTTCTTTCAGATATGGAATGTGCAGATGTGCCTTTATTAACACCCAGCAGCAAAGAAATGATGTCCCAGGCACTGAAAGCCACGTTCAGCGGCTTTGCCAAGGAGCAGCAGCGGCTGGGAATTCCCAAAGGTAAGACATGGCTTCCTGTGAACTGCCAGGTACCCACAGGGGTTGTGTCCTCCTTCCAGGCTGCCCAGAATTCTCCCTGGCTGCCATCTCCCCTGTTGGCTCTCCTCAGGTGGTATTGCCTTTTGAATACCACCTGGAGCTTCTTGGGCACTTCAGCTGGAAAAACATGGACAAGTCATCTCCACTAAACAGAGAAGCAGCAGAGACCTTTTACCAGGGGCTGGTGACAGGGAGAAACCAAAAAAATTGGAGAAATGGGTGGGAGAAGGGGTCAGAGAAGTGAAGGGATTTTTAGAAATCCCAAACAGATCCAAAGCTCATTCCTTGGATGAAATGTGCCCGCATTAAGGCTGACCCAGACTGGGCATGGTGTTCCTCACACCCTGATGCCAGGGGGCTGCCAATGTCCATGGATGAGGCTGTGCTAGTGCAGGGCAGCTGGAGCACGCTGTGTGTGCTGTTTTCCTGGGAAAACTGCCTGTGGATGCTCACTGCTGATCCCTCTGCAGACCCCCAGCAGTGGACGGAGACGCACGTGCGGGACTGGGTGATGTGGGCAGTGAACGAGTTCAGCCTGAAGGAAGTGGATTTCCAGAAGTTCTGCATGAACGGAGCTGCCCTCTGTGCCCTGGGCAAAGAGTGCTTCCTGGAGCTGGCACCTGACTTTGTGGGAGATATCCTTTGGGAACATCTGGAGATCCTGCAGAAAGGTGAGTCCTGGAGTCTCCTGGGTGAACAATTCACAGCACCCTGGCCAGCCTGGTTTTGGGGCTTTCCATCGACCAGGAGGTGTTCACCTTGAGCTTTAATCCCAGGAAAAACATCTTCCAAAGCCCAGCTTTTCAGCAGCATTCCAAATGGGCATCCCAATGGCAGTGGGCAGGCAAATCCTGGCAGTGCCTCAAAGAGGCAGAGTGTTCATGCCAGCTGCTTGGCAGGGATCCCCACTGGGCAGGGATCTGCCTGCCTGGAATCCATGGTGGGATTTTCCAGAGCATTTTTCTTCAGCCTATTCAGCTCCTGTTGTGAATTTTACTGTTTCCTCCATTGGAACTGGGTACAGGAACACAGCCAAAATCCTACCCAAATTTCCCAGTGGTGATTGGAAGCTGCTCTGCTTTGTTCCATGTCCCAAAAAAGGGTGTTTCATGTCCCCAAAACCAGCATTTCTGGGAGGAGGAGCCATCCGTGCCAATCCCTGCATGACAGCATCCAAGGGCTTTAATTTTGAGTGACTGGGGGCACACACTTTGATTTAGGGTGTTGATTTTCTGTGTCTGGATGCACGGGAGCACTGGGATAGTTTCTAAGAAGCAGACGAGGAGCTGAGCACCTCTGCCTGAGCCACAAGCAGGAGCTGCAGCACACCTGGGCTCTTTTTCCAGCTCCTTTCTCTGCAGAGCTATTTGCTTTCCTGGAATGTCCCCTGTGCTGTCCTACTGACCCTGGTGGCAGGAAGGGGAGGGGGAGCCCAGTTATTCCTTCCAGGAAACCATTGACAAATGGATGTTAATTGCCCATTACTAATTTTACTGCTACCTGTGGTTTGCAGAAGGTAAACATGGGCTCTGGGCAGGCCAGGCTGTTTTTCTGCTCTTGGGCTCTAAATCTGGTCTGTCCCTTTTGTTTTGCGTATTTTTCAAGGATTGCTTGGACCAACACCAAGCAGTTTAACCAAACAAAGCCAAACCTTGTGGTCAGCCCAATTTCTCCTTGCAATGAGCCATTGCTTGCACCTTCCCACAGCCCTTCTTCCTTGCTGTCCCTGCCCATGGTTGGGACTAGGTGGTCTTCAAGGGTTTTTCCAACCCAACCCATCCTAGGATTCTGTAATTCTGTGATCTTTTGGGCTGTACCCACTGGAGAGGGTGGGATGTGCTGCAGGTACTGCCTGAGGCACCAGGGCTGGGTTTGCACCTCCTTACTGCAGATTCCCCACACATGGAGCTGGACTCGATGCTGTAAATTTTTGCAGAGCAGGAATCATAATTTCAGACAGCACTGACACATGTGGGTGTTCAGACACTGCAGTATTGATGGTACAAAGGCCTGGGATAGGGAGGAGTTTTTCAAAGAAGCTGAAAATCTTTGTGCCTGCTGCAACTCTTCATCTGAAAGGCTGAAAATGAATAAAGCTGAATTTCTGTGTCTTCACACTGTTGGTGTTGCCCTGGGAGCCAAGAAATCTCCGTTCTCTGTTTGGTTTCACTGGTGACTTTGTCACTCCTGCACAGGCAGGGTCCTTGCTCCTCTGGTGGGCTCTGAACACATTTCCAGGGAGGTATTTGGTGAGTAACAAAGAGACTCCAAGAAATAACCAGCAAGGAACTTTGTTTTCCCTCTAAGTCCTGGGGCTCATCTCCAACCCTGACCAGAGCTGGGCTGTGCTGGTGCTGTACAGACTGAACAGAGCTGTCCCTGACACAGAGTTGTCCCTGTCTCTGCCCTCACAGGAGGAGCTGGGGGTCTCCCTCTGCACCTGGATGTGACATGGGAAGAGATCCAAGTGTCTCCAGGCTCAGCCAGGGCTCCAGCTTGTCTCTCCATCTTCCCCACCATCATCACTGGGGTGTTGGTGCTGGGAGTGGTTCTTAACCCCGAAATGCCTGGCTTTACCTGTGCTGCTGGCCTGGGGTTGTGCTGGGCCAGGCTGTGACCCCCTGTCCCCTGAGCTGACACTGTCCCCTGTGAGCACTGTGTGACTCATGTACCACAGGCTGCTCAGGGTTTAAAAACAGCTTATGGGCACCTTTTCCCTGCATGGATTTGGGTATTTTCAGGCTTATTTTTCCATAATTCTTCCTAAAATAACCTCCTCAGTTACCAGCAGTCAGCAGTGCCCTGCACTTGACTCTAAGCACAGCCAAAGGTTCTCCCCTGCTCTGTGGTCACCCCCTGCCCCTTGGCAGGCACTGTGGAGAGAGGAACAGAGCATTTCTCATTAGTCCTCTGTGTTTGCACAACCCCTCCTTTTGTTAGGGATTATTTTCCAGGCTGCAGTCCCCAGGGGAGAGGGCCAAATTTAGGCTCCTCTCAGGCGAACGTGCATTATCTGTGCTCGGCTTCTCCAGGGGCTCAGCAGAAACAAACCCAGCCCAGAGCTGTCTGGGGGCGCTGCTGTGGCTAAAGGAAAGAAAATCTCCCATCCCAGTATCCCTGCCCAGAATGCCATGCTGGAATGAGCCAGGTGTTCATGGAAAAACTGCTGAGGGTAGGGGCAGGGTAGCTTTTGCTTGGCAAAGCAAATTCAGCACAGCCCAGGAGGAGCAAAGTGCTTGGAAAAAGCCGTGGGAAGCATCCATGCTTTGATGTGCTCCATGCTCTTTCCCAGTGAGTTATGCCTATGGAAAGATGAAATTTGGCATTTGGACAATATATACGTGGAGGAGTCTGTGTCAGGACAGTGAGACAAAGTGGTTTTGAACATGGAATGTTCTGCATCGAGTGCTGCACAGGCTGGGAATTCACCCAGATTTGGGGTTTGAGGAGCTGGGTTTGGGACGGGTTACCCACTCCCTTATACACACCTACTGCTGCTCTAAAAATAGGGCTTTTCCAGGAAAACAACTGTCCTTTGTGGGGAGTTTTTCCAGGAGCTCACACATGGAAGTGTGCTCAGCAACCCACAGGAGAAAGAGAGGTGACAAAGCCTGAGGCAAGCAAGGAAATGATGCAGCTGGGAGCTCAGAGCCTCCTGGAGCCCCAACTGAGAAAGTTGTTGCTGTTTGGGTTGGGTTGGTTTTGTTTAAGTTCAGCCATACCTGCGGCAGGAATTCCCCAAGGACCCCACGTGCGCCAGGTTTCTGTGGGATTTCAGCTCTGAATTAATTTCTGTTGCTCAGAACGTCCCACTTTAACCCAGGGAGGAGATTTTGGGAAGTTCAGGGCTCTCCATTGTGTCACAGCAAGTCTTGCACAGCTCCGTGTGCCTTCGGACTGGTGACATTTCCTTCCTTTGCTCTTTGCAGAAGAGGTGAAACCGTACCCAGCAAATGGAGTGAACACCACATACCCCGAGTCCCGCTACACCTCAGACTACTTCATTAGTAAGTCTCAATTAGCAGTGTCAGTTATCACCATTATCATGCCTGGAAGCACCTTTGAGCAGTTATCACAACAGTACTGCACCATGCAGAGGGTGATGTTGTTTTTCCAAGGGTTAAGAGTTGATTTGGAAGCCTGTACTTTTTGGTGGCTGTCTTGTGTGCCAAAATCTGATTTTTTCACGCACTGTTTGTTTGAAGCTGTAGCTCAGCAGACTTTGAAAGCAGCCTCAGCACACCTGAGTATTGGGAATTGTAAAAAACTGTTAAAAAAGGGAGGGAATGTGAGGGAGGAGGCTTAATTCTGGATTGTCAGTTGGGAAAGGGATGAGTATCCACCTGCACTCCTGCACTTCCCATTGCCATTGCTTTGGAGATTTTCTTTAAGGGCCTTGGAAATCTGGGAGATGCTTCATGAACCAGCAAAAAGTCTTAACTGATCTGAAGAGGGAGATTTAGATGAGGTGTGAGGGAGAAATCCTTCGCTGTGTCAGTGGGGAGGCCCTGCGCAGGCTGCCCAGAGAGGCTGTGGACTCTCCATCCCTGGAAGTGTCCAAAGCCAGGCTGGACAGGGCTTGGAGCAACCTGGGATAGTAGAAGGTGTCCCTGCCCATGGCAGGGGTGGGATTGGATGAGCTTTAAGTTCCCTTCCAATCCAAAAGCTTCTGGGATTCCATGATTCTGTGGATTGGGATTCCAGGCTCTGGCACTGGGGAGGGGTAGCTGTGGAAGGGACTCAGCTTTCCCAATCAGCAATGAAACATTTTTGCCCTGTTGCTTCTTTGCTGAGATTCCACTCCCCAGGATTTTCCAGCTTTTTCTCTCTGGCAGCTCCCCTGGGAGGAGTTTGGGGCAGTGCACATTGAGGATGGTTGGGGGTGTCTTATTTTGCTGAATTGCTGCATTTTTTAGACCCCATCTCTGTAACCCTTACCCAAAGCAGTGCCTAAGGGTGGGGGTTGGGGATGCTCTGGTTCCTTGGGGCTGGTTTTGAGCAGGGTTTGACTCGTGTTGTGCCCCCAGGTTATGGCATCGAGCACGCCCAGTGTGTGCCCCCCTCCGAGTTCTCCGAGCCCAGCTTCATCACCGAGTCCTACCAGACCCTGCACCCCATCAGCTCGGAGGAGCTGCTGTCCCTCAAGTACGAGAGCGATTATCCCTCGGTGCTGCTGCGGGAGCCGCCGCAGGACTCGCTGCAGACTGACTACTTCTCCATCAAGCAGGAGGTGGTGACGCCGGACAACATGTGCATGGGCCGTGCCAGCCGAGGTAAAGCTGGGCTTAAACCTGGGCCTGGCTTGGATTCCTGCTGTTCTCACCTTCCCTCCCACGGGAGTGGCTCTGGGGACACCGAGGCCACCAGGGAGCTGTGCGGTGCTGTACTGGTTTGAAAGCAAAACCAGTAAGAGACTCCGAGTCAGAAATACAATTGAATAGGGAAAAAAATAAAATACGTGCAATAGTATGAAAGAAAAGCACTGGCAGAGTCAGAACACAACCTGACACCCCACTGGTCAGGGTGGTGGTAGCAGTCCAGATGAAGTGTTCTTGTTGAAGTAGTGATGCTGTAGAAAGGTCTGGTAGCTCTTATCCTCTGGAATCCAGTGGGAAAAGGCTGCTCTGATGTTCCAAATCTCAGATTTTATCTAGGTAGGAAATGCTTGGCTCCTCCCCCTGGGTGGAGCATCTCCCAATGGGATGATGGAATTTTATCAGTCATGCACTGGGACTCCATGGCCATTAACAGGAGATATCTCCTGGAGGAAGGATGGGTTGTGGAAAGGATAAAGAACACTGCCCCAGCTGGTTTTTAACAGATGACCCATTAACAGGAGATAGCCTCCTCCAGAGATAAGGATCATTGCCCCACCTGGTTTAACAGATGGTGACAGGATACACACTTTTGGGCACATCTTTACATTGTAACCTAGGACAAGTCTAACACAGCCCTCTCCCAACACCTGCTGCATTCCCTGGAGGCTTTGAGCCCTCCCTGCACTTCTCTTCAGGGAAGACTCGAGGCAGGTCTTTCTTTCCTCCCCTCTGCTGCCTGTTTGTACATCACCTGCAGACACGGCCTGTTTCTGGTGCTGTGCTTTGATGTCTAACCTGAGTGAAATTGAACTGAGCTTTCATTTTATCAGGGAGGACGAACTGCTGTGTGCTTGTAGAAATCCCATTTTTTAGGAGCCCAGGCAAAGCCTCACAAATTCTTCAGAAGTTCTCATCAGGAATAGCTGTTCAAGGCTCTGAAGAGTTTTGCACTCTGTGATCCAAAGTCTTTATCCATTATGTCCAGGGATTTGATGGCTGCTTGTTTGAACTATTCTGCGGTAGCCAATTCCTGAGCTTTGTTACGAGGTGCAGATGTCAGGGGCTGAGGCAGCAGCAGAGCTAAGGATCCCCCAAATGCTCCTTTCCAAAGTGTTATGGGTACATGATTCCTGTTTGAGATGGTGGGATTTAAACACATGAACACTGTGGAGGATCTGAGCCCAAATACCTTCCCAAATAATGTTATGAGATTGGCAACATGTGGGGCCCAATGTCTGATTGCTTTGTGATCACATCAGTGATGCCAGGCTGGAGATGGGGCTCTGTCTCCGTTCAAAGCAGAAAGTTTAATCCACAGAGCTCAACGTCCCTCACAAGTGGGATCATTATCTCCGGATTCCAGGTAGGCAACCTGAGGCACAGGGAAGAGATTGACCTGCCTGCATCCCCCTGAATGGAATCCAGGTGTCCTCGGGCCAGAATTCATTACACTGATGTGTTGGTGTGAGCCAGGTTTGATGTGGGGCAGTTAAATCCATTTATCCAGAGAGCTGAGGATGAGCTCCTTCCCAGGAAAGCGAGAGCTGCTTTCCAGGGCTGCATTCCACATGCAGCTCATTTGAACTTTCCCACTCTTTTCCCAAGCTGGGAGAGCTAATTACAGGGAAGTTGTTATTTGTGTTATTGCCTCTCCTTCTGAGAGAGGTGACCTGAGCCAGAAGGGCAGCAGGGTTTTAACTTTGGGTAAACTTTTCTTTTTGGGGTTGTTTTTCTGCCTAAATTTCAGCAGTGCCTTTCCCTTTTCTTGACCTTTTCTTTAACACAGGTGATTTCATCATTCTCACAGTGCAATGGCTCAGGAAGGCTTTTGCAACTGTACCTCGAGCTTGTTCTCAGTGGCAAACCTAAAAATGGTTTCAGGGGAGGGAAGAGAGAGCCCTGGATGCTGCTGTTAGCAAAGACTTGAACACTGATTGCAAGAGGCTGTGCTCACACCAGTGCTGCATTTCAGCCATGGAAGGTCCCCTGGGGGACACAAATCCTCCCAGGGGCAGGAAAAAGCCTTAATATAAAGCAGACCGTGGTTAATTTATATTTATGTCCCTCTTTACCTTGCACTGTCTTACAAGGTTAGTCTGACACAAAGTCAAGTCCTTCAGCATCACCTCAGGGTGAAGGTTTTCCAGCCAGTCACCTTCTGTGGGGCCTTTAGGAGGAAATTTTGGGGTCCCACAGGAGTTGTTTCTCTCCGCCCTGTCAGCAAGGGAGGCTGGTTGAGAAGTGGAGCTGCCAAACTCATTTAAGCTTCTCCTGAGTAAGTGCAGGGTGTGATTGTTCCAGCTAGGTGGAATATAGGTGAATTTTCAATGGATTGACACAAATCATATCTCTGTCAGATTTTAATTCCTTTTCTAAATGAGCCTATGCCGCAGGACTGCTCAGGGAATTGGTTATGCCAATTAATGTACACATAGAGCAGCATTGTGCTCCCCTTAGCAGGATCCAGGGAAGGATTGGAGTGTGAAATCCTCAAAAAACTAAAAGAAAATAGAAAAGAGTTTGAAACAGGGCTGTCCCAGTGGGATGAAGCCAATGGATCCCAGCTCCCAATGATTCCAGGCCAGCAATCAGGGCAGGGCCTGCAGTAGTTGAGTCCTTTCACAGCAAGTGCTTTTCAAACTACAACACAACAAATATTTGGGGGCGTGTGCCAGCCCCTTCCACGTTCCCCATCCCCTGGGATTTGCTCTCTGGGCCCAGGCTGTTGGTAGCTCTGCCAATGGAAATTTCTCCAGGAGCTCTTGCACAATCCCAGCAGCTGTTTTTAGCTGGGTTTGGGAAATTAGTGAACTTGAATGATCCTGTTACACTCGTAGCTTGTCAGGAAAGATGTTGAGCAATCGGCAGAGCAGGGAGATCAGAGGCAGCAATTGCAGTTTGTTCTTTGGGTCCTTTTTTAGCTCTGTTTCAGTACAGAGGCTGCACGGGCTGGCTCTGGGGGTGTAAATCAGCACTGCTGAGGATCTGGCCTCTCATGTTCTGGCTTTGACTAAAAATACCCCAGAGAGTGACTTTGACACAAACCAGCTGTGCTCACCTTACCAGAGCTGGAAAAAGCTGTTGGAGCTCTCAGCCATTGGCTCTGCTCCTCCAGCAAACCTGCTGCTGGTTAGGGATTTGGGGCTGGCTGGAACAGATGGCAGCAAAAGGCTGCTGGGGAGATTGGGAAGAAACATCAAAATTAAAGGAGCTGGGTGTGCCTGAGCCGTGTTTGAATAGGGCTGGCAGATGTAATGGGGGACTTATTGGAGACCTCCAATATCCTTCAGCAGCAAGAGAATCACAGAAATCAAAGAATCATAGAAAGTTTGGACTTGGGAGTGACCTTAAAGTCAGTTCCACCCCCTGTCATGGGCAGGGACACCTCCCACTGTCCCAGGTTGCTCCAAGGCCATCCAACCTGGCCTTGGACACTGCCAGGGATCCAGGGGCAGCCACAGCTTCTCTGGACACCCTGTGCCAGGGCCTCACCATCCTCTGAAGAAAGACGAGTGCCCATGTTTAGGCTCCTGAGCTCAGCCTTGAGTATCTAAAGTGAATTATATCTCTGACATTGCCTTTTGGAAATGAGGAAAATTTCCAGTCTTGAGTAGAGAGGCCAGATTTGGGTTTTCCCGCTGTCTCTCTCTGCCTTCCTCTTCTGCCTGAAGTTTTCCAGGGCTTAGCCCTGCTCTGAATGGCAAAGGTGAAAGTATTGGAGATCTGGCTGTGCTTACTTTGGAGCTGGGATGTAAAGGAACAGCATCAGTTGCCCTGTGCATGCACAGTGCACAGGTGAAGCACCCTGTGCTGGCCAGGTAAAGCATCCTGTGCTGACTAGGTGAAACACCCTGTGCTGACCAGGTAAAGCATCCTGTGCTGACCAGGTGAAACACCCTGTGCTGACCAGGTGAAACACCCTGTGCTGGCCAGGTGAAATATCCTGTGCTGGCCAGGTGAAACACCCTGTGCTGGCCAGGTGAAATATCCTGTGCTGGCCAGGTGAAGCATCCTGAGCTGGCCAGGTGAAGCATCCTGAGCTGGCCAGGTGAAGCATCCTGAGCTGGCCAGGTGAAACACCCTGTGCTGGCCAGGTGAAACACCCTGTGCTGACCAGGTGAAGCATCCTAAGATGGCCAGGCCCATCTCACCTGCTGTGCCTCCCCCAGGTAAGCTGGGAGGCCAGGACTCCTTCGAGAGCATAGAGAGCTACGACAGCTGTGACCGCCTGACGCAGTCCTGGAGCAGCCAGTCCTCCTTCCAGAGCCTGCAGCGCGTCCCCTCCTATGACAGCTTCGACTCTGAGGACTACCCTGCCACCCTGCCCAGCCACAAGCCCAAGGGCACCTTCAAGGACTATGTGAGGGACCGGGCCGACATGAACAAGGACAAGCCTGTCATCCCTGCTGCTGCCCTGGCTGGCTACACAGGTAGGGCACGATCCCGGGAAACCCTTCTGTGCCCCCCAGCACCTTGGGGAGCACCCCCCACCATCCCAGGGCAGAGCCTCGGGGCACTCTGGGCTGCCCAGCTGGGTGTGGCTGGTGTGAGGGAGGGTTTTGGGGTGTCTCTGGGGCCAGCCCAGGGCTGCATCTCCTTCGAGTGTGGGCATCCCACACGTGCCACACCTCAGGGGGGATGTGGCACCTGGCTGAGCACGGGGCACTCAGTGCCTTGTTCTCCATTTGGCCCTGGCTGGCTCTGGCAGCAGCTGGGTCTGGTTTGGTTCCTGGTGCTGCAGAGCCCCCAGCCCCCTGTGCTGGTGACTGGTGGCCTCTTTGTTGTGGTTTCCCCCCGAGGCAGGAGCAGCCTTATCTCCAGCACTGCTGTGTGTGCTGGGGACGGATCCTCTCTGCAGTGTGCTCCACACCTTGGTGTGAGGCAGGGATGGAGCTCTGCCAGAGCCATCCCAAACATTTTCCATTCCCTGCACTGGGAGAGATGAGGAGGTGATAGGCCACAGAAACTCTGGCTCTTTATGACAGCCCTTCAGCAATCTGGCATCTCCAAGGAGAGAAACTTGGTGGGATGGGACTTCCAGCTAAAGCTGAGCTAATCCTTTCCAGCCCTTCTGTGCCATGGCTTTTCCCTGTGCTCTGAGGAAAACTCTGGGGCAGCCTCCTGCCAGCTCCCCTGGCTGTGCACATTCAGATCTGGGCTGCCCCAGCTGGGAGCAGCTGGTGGAAAGAGTTGGTGCTGATAAAGATCACCACCAGGCTCAGAGCAGATCCTGAGGTGTGACTGTCCCTGAGTGTCCTCCCACGCAGGGCTCGTCTCGGGGCTGACACCGAGCCCTCCTGAGGGTGGGGAGAGATGCAGCAGGGAGGAAAGGTGGGGAGATAATTTTAGGAGTGTAAAAAAGGAAGTGGCTTGTTGCTACAGCTTTAGTTAGAAATAGAGCTCAGCCCTGCCTGCTGAATGAGACTCTACCAAGTCCATACGAAATATGAGTGTGCTCTGTATTCCTGAATGGATTGGGGCTTGGGGATGTGCTGGGGAAGGAGAGGAGGGTCTGTGACCTGGGGCTCATTCTCTGCTGTGCCATGGAAATTGATGTTCCTGAGAAAAGAGACCACTGAGCACAAGTTGCTCTTTTTATTCCTATTTTTATTCCAATTTTCTCCTGACAGCACCTTTCCCTATGGCACATGGAAGTGCTCTGGGTGTGCAGGAGCCTGGGATGTATTTGACCAGCTGGGGAAAATGAGGCATCGAGGTGCTGGCAAAATCAGGAGCATTCTTTTCCAAGCTGGATATTTCCCTCCACGTTTGCTATAGCTCATGGAAAAAAGTGCAAAGGAAACACACCCAGAGAGAGGTGGGGGGCTGAAGTCAGCGGCTGGGCCCTGTTTTTATATTTAATATTCCTGATTTTCCAAGGAATATTAGCACCCCAAAGGCTGTCCTTGGAGCAGTGCCTTCGGGAAGCAGAGACTTGGGTTCATGCACTGCCAGAGCACAATTCCAGTTGCTTTGCTCTGTGTAACATTTTCCCTTGCCTCATTTCCAACCCCTCTTGGAGCTGGGAAGAGAATCCCTTGGCCCAGGCACTTTGGTGGGATCAATAAGTAGCAATGCCTGACTTTATATTTACTTTTTCATTGCTTCACTTGAGAAGCTTTAAATGTGGAGAGGAAAATCTGGAATCGCTGGGAAATGCTCGAGCTGGAGCTCTGTTTGTGCTCTAGGCTGCTGAGCAATATGCAGTGCTCAAACCAGCAGAGACAGCTTTTGCCATTTGGAAAGGTCCCCGGACAGGTGATCCTGGCAGGCAGTGACTCCAGAGATGTCCTCTGAGCCATTTGAAAGCCCCTGGACCTTCAGCACTGGGTTTTCCAAGCAAAGGGAGCTGGAGCTGGGTCACTGTGAGAGCAGGTCCTGGGAGAGCGAGTAGAATGTGTTGGGTTTCAAACTGGAGGAACACTGGGCACTCTCCACTCTCTGGGTTTGTGTCAGTGTGAAAAACCCTGCTCAGGCTTCCCACTGAGAAATGCTGGAGGTCTGGCCCAGGCCAACTGAGCTCAGGGTGGGGACTCAGGCAGAGCTCAGGCCTTTTTGTGCTTTACTCTCACTTTACTCAGAGGAGGAAGTGCTGTCTGGCAGCCAGAGCAGAGGAACTCAGAGTCTGGGCTCTGCTTGTGGCTCTGATGAGGAGGTGGAGCCTCCCAAGGAGCAAAGCAGGGCTCTGCCGGCCCAGGAACCCAAAACACCAAGACCTTGGGGTTCAATTTCCAACTTGAGGGCACACCCAGTACCCAGCACCCAGCTCCCAGCCCTTGGTGGCCCTGCTGGCCTTGCAGGGTGAAGAGAGACATCACATCCCTCATCCCCAGAGCTTTCTGTGCTGACTGTAAGGACCTGACAGTCTTGTTCAGGTTCTGCTAGCAGGCCCTGTTTGTGGTGCCCAGGGAGGTGGCCCCAGCACATCTCTGATGCTATCTGCCCCAGAGGCGCGTTTTGGGGTGAGAAGGTGCATTTTGGCGGAAGCTCCATTTGCGTTTGATGTGTTCTTCACCCAGCTCTGAGCAGCCTTTCAGAGCTGCCTTATCTGCCCCCACATCTTGACCTATTTTAACAAGTTGCCATGGTTGCTCACAGAGAGGTTGATGCAATTTTCTTATCTTTTTTTTCGAAGGAGAAATGTAATTGCTCAGGAGTTGGTGAACTTCAGTTTCCATTGCTGCAGGGAGGGCCAGCCCTGAAGCGCTGGGTTTGGAGCTCACTCAAAGCTTGGCCAGCTTGAATTTGACCTGAAGGAACAGCTGGAGCTGTGCCAGGGGAGGTTTATGTTGGATTTCAGGAAAAGGTTCTTCCCCCAGAGGGTGCTGGCACTGCCCAGGCTCCCGAGTGAATGGTCACAGCCCCGAGGCTGCCAGAGCTCCAGGAGGGTTTGGACACCAGGGATGCTCAGGGTGGGATTTTGGGGTGTCTGTGCAGGGCCAGGGGTTGGACTGGATGATCCTGGTGAATCTCCAGCTCAGGAGATTCTCTGATTCTGAGATTCCACACTAAGCCAGATTTTATTTTCTTTGCCATGACACAGAGTACATCCATGAAATCCAGGCAAGGGATGGCTCAGGATGCGCGTTCACTGCTAAACCTCATGCTGGCTCAGCTGAGCTCAGTCTAAGCTCCCTGGTTCAGCAGCAGAGCCGTGTTTGGTGTGAGTGGGCAGAGATCCCTCCAAATGCCTGAGCCCAGCTGGGCTAAAGCAAGTTGTGCCTTCCCCTAGGGCTGTGCTGTAGCTGGATCCTGCAGTCTCTGACGATTCCCATGGCCACCAGCATCCTGCAGGAGCCCTGGCACCATGTGGATAAACTCAGCTGGATCTTTGTGCCCTGTGTTGGTGTTTGTAGCCCGTGCACAGGAGGCTCAGACCTCGCCGTGGCTGTTCAGCACCGAGTTGGTTTTGGGCTCCCTTGAGCAGCAGTGTGGTTTGGCAGCCAAGTTCTGGGGTTTGTTTGCTCTGTGGTGGGCAGGACTGACACCCTGGGGCTTTCCATCCACCAGAGCTGCTGCTCCACATCACTGAGCACACAGCAGAGCCATCCCCTCGTGTTCCAGAGGGGAGGGGAGGAGAGAGGGATGGGAGAGGTGAGGTGAGTGCACACCAAGCCCTGATCCTGCAGATGCAAGGCTGGGGTTGTATGGGTGCTGCTGAACCCTTTACAGCCAGTCCCAGCACTTAAAGAGTTAATGTCCCATCCAGCTGATGCCACCCATGACCTGAGTGTCCCTCTCAGAGCACGGCATCCTCCTTATCCTGGTGGGCATTAGGAATTCGAGAGGCAGTGCAGGAACAGCCTCCCTCACACATCTTATCCCACCCGGAGCTTCTCTCCACCCAGCTGGACCTGCCCGGGCCAGACCTCGCCCTGGCCCTCGCTCTCAGCACCCGCAGGGCTGTGCCATGGGGCCCAGATGTGCCTCTCAGCCCCTGTGCAGTGTGTCAGCTGGCTGTGCTGCAGAGCCTGAAGCCTCCCCAGCCTCTGTTTGTGAGCGATGCTTATCTGTGACCCAGCAGTGAAAGCACAGCTGCTGTTTTGCGAGAAAGTCAAGGCCGTGCCAAGGAAAGTGGGTCTCTTTCAGGGCAGCTCGGGTGCTGCTGCCCCTCCCCCTGGGGCTGTGCTGCTGCTCTGAAGCCTCCACAGGCAAGAATCCCCTTGTGCTGTGGTCATCAGCACCCAAAAATCTGCCAGCAGCTACCTTGCTGTCCCCTTTCCTGCTGCACTCCAGTGGTCTGGCTGTCCTTGCCTTCCCCAGCCTGTGCAGCAGCATCCCTGGAAGCAGCAGCATCCTCCCTGCAACGCTGGAGCAGAGTGTCCCTGTAGGCATCTGCAGCCATGGCACGGCAGTTTGGGACTTCAGGCACCCCCTTCCTGTGCCCAGCAGCACAGCAGCTCCTCTGGCCCTGCTGGGATGCAGGGATGCTGTTATTATCTTGCTCCTCCTGCCTCCTGCACTTCACCTGCCCTTGCAGGTGGCTTCAGGGTGACCTCCCAGCAGCTCCTGCCCACTTTTACCTCAGGCAGGGCCCAAAGGGCTCAGTGCCCTTCTGGTTTCCCCAGGGTGGGACCAGGGCTGGTTCAGTGGCTCCTGCCCCACCTGCCAGACGTGCAAACAAGAGCAAACCCAGCCCCACGCGCCGCTGCCCAACCGTGGCAGGGCTCAGCTGTCCCCAGGGCTCCTTCAGCCTGGGGGAGGTGATGGGGGAGCAGCAGCTCTGCCTGTGTCTCCTCCAGACACCCAGCTGGTGTTGCATCCCACCTTTGGGGGGATGTGGAGCTCACAAAACCCTGGAGCTTTGCCAGGTGCCTCTGGAGTGAGCCCCTGAGCTCAGGGTGGGATTCTTGGGGTTGTCCCGTTCAGGGCCAGGAGTTGGAGTGGATGATTTGTGTGGGTCCCTTCCCACTCATGAGATTCTGTGACACTGATTCTATCAGTCCTCCCAACACCCCCTTCCTGAGAGCAGAGGAGATGCAGCACAGGAGCAGCTCTGGCCTGGAGTGGCCCCTGGCTGCTCTCCTCTGTAATCATGGCCATGTTGCTTCCTAAGGAAGGGGCTCCCTGGCTCCTTTCGTGCTTTTTCACACCTGTTCTTTGGAGATGCCTCCGTCCAAGCTCCATCACTTTGCAGTGTCTGATGCTGCACCAGCCTGGCCAGGAGCTGGGGAGAGTTGTGGGAACTGGTCTGACAAGGGAGTGAGGCGATCAGCACTCCCAACACTTTAGGGGTTTGGGGACCGTGGTGCCATCGAACAGGGCGGGCAGGGTGGGCAGGTGAGGCAGGGACTGTTTTGGAGACGTTGCCAGGGCCGATTGTTTTGTGGGGTTGGAACCACAAACCGCAGAGTGCCAAGCAAAGGTGCCCCACCGGGGGGTTGGTAGGTGGGGGTTTTTTTTGTCTTCTTGTCTTGTTTGAACCAAGGGAAACAAAACAGAGGCCGTTGGGAGGGGTGGGTGTGTAAAACCATCCCGAGAGAGATGATGGGGCTGGGGTTGTGCCACCGTCACCATGCCACTGGAACGGCCCCATCCGGCAGGGTTTGGTGTCCCAGGGGCTGGGAAGGAGGGGGGGACTGTCCTGACCGAGGAAGGTGGCACCAAATCCTTGGCTCTGGGGACACCATCAGGGCCTGGTGCTGAGGAAGCCCTGCTTGGGCAGCAGTTCCCAGTTCCCACAATTCCCACTCACCCAGCTCGAGAGGAATATTTTCCCCCTGACGCCGCAGCATTCCTGTGGTGTGACAGTCCCTGCTGAAGGACCCTGTTCAGTGCCACCAAGGCCAGACAGCACCCCTATTGTGGGCGCTATATTTAGCAGCCCCATGGGTGCAGGAGGTCATGGCAGGGTGGGAGGGGACCCCCACCCCTCTGAGTTCTCCCCTTGTCTTTTGTGGAGCTGCCCCAAATGCCCAGCCAGGGCTGGGTCTGCTCTGGGAAGCCCCTGGATGTGTGTGGAGGGAGCAGTGCCATAAAAGCTGCCTTGTGCCCCTCCACCTCATGCTTTACCCAATCCAGGCTTTGGGAACAGGTGCTTGTTTTGGGATAACCAAGGCAGCAGATCCCGTGTGGGATGCACCCACTGGCCTTGGGACAGCCTGGCTGTGTGTGCTCGTACTATGGAGTGATCCCAACCTGGCATCCTGATGGGGATTTCCAGCCCTAGCTGGGATGAGGGGAAGGGTTGGAGCAGAAGGGATGGAAAATGTGTGCTGCTCCCAGCTCCTGTGGGTGGGGAGGTTTGGGGTGCAGGGACAAGCTGGGAGCTTCCTGCTCACCCTGTGACATTGAGGGGAGTGGCATTGCTGCATGAGCCACCTTGAAATCCTATGGGAAGATATTCCCTGCTCCTTGCTGGCTGCAGAGTGGCTCCTTTGTGAAGGTCCCCCTCCCAGCACTAATTACAGCTGCAGCAGATGATGCCCTGACCTCCAGCACTGCTCCCTGCTCTGTTCTCCTCCCTGCCAGTGCTGATTTGGGGCACAGGCCTGGGCATGTGCTGGGGTTTGGTCCTGCCACCTCGCTGCCATCTCAGGTGCCACATCTGCCAGGCTCGGCTGCCTCCCCCTCGGGCAGGGAGGGGGTGTTCACAGAGCTGGGACATGCCTGGAGCCCTGCATAAACACATTCCTCACATAATTGGCTGTCCAGAGAGAGGAATCTGGGGTTTTACGCTTGTCCTGCAGGCAGCTTGGAATAGACCTTGGGAATCCCTGTTCCAAAGATGACACCAGCTCCTTGGAAATCCCAAAATACCCAGCAGAGTGGCACTGGGGCACTGGCAGGAGCTCTACCTTGCTTGCTGGAGAGAGGAAAAGAATTCCTGGGTTTCTCAACACTGCCAGCTGGCAACCAAACAGGAATTGTGCTGGCCATTGGCTCAGGGTTAGTGAGCCTGGAACCTCCAAAGATCCTGCAGGGCCAGGATGGCCCAGGGGTGTTTTGAGGGTTCCTCCCCCAAGAACGCAGCACCCAGGTGATGAATTTACATACCTCTTATTTTGGGGAAGAAATCAACTAAACATCCTTATTCTTCAGTTGGGCAGGAGAGAAATCAACGGGAGGGGATGGACCTGGCCTTGGACTCCTTGGGCTGCGTCTCTGTTAACTTGGTTTGGGTGTTAAATGCTCCCTGGCTGTGTGTGGGGAGTTGGTATAAGGTCAGATGGGCCAAGAGAACTCATCCCCTTGGGAATTCACCTGTGGAAAACCTCAGGCAGCCACTAAACCTTTTCCCCAGTGTTTTCTCTGCATGTAGAGCTGACTGCTATAAATAGACCTGAGCCTGGAGATGTGGTGGCACTTGAGGCCAGGCTGTTCACTCTTCCTTTTCAACAAGAGACGAAGGCGTCATCTGAATTTCCTCCCTCAGTTTGGCGTGGATAACCCAGCTCCATCCCTACTGGAGAGTGCAGTTGTGGAGTCAACATCTTGGCAGGCTCCAGAGGAGCGACGGGCTGGAGCCTTTCCCTGCCGAGTCCTTCCCCATTTCCAGCAGAAGGAGCCAGGAGCTCCCTGCCTTGCCCTGCCCGTGGCCGTGATAACCCCCAGGCTTGGCGCCGACAAAGCCCTGGAGCACTTCCACAGGGATAACAGGAGGGAATTTGGGAAGGGCTGGATGGGATATAGTGATTCCTGGAGCCAGCTCTCTCATTTC
Source organism: Rhabdornis inornatus (assembly GCA_013397075.1). Lineage (NCBI taxonomy): Eukaryota > Metazoa > Chordata > Aves > Passeriformes > Rhabdornithidae > Rhabdornis > Rhabdornis inornatus. The sequence continues at coordinate 19,486 of VWZS01009399.1, read as the reverse complement.
CTCCTCCCCAGCAGCTTTTGAGTAATTTTGAACTTTGTGGAGAAGGGGAGAAGCCCTCCCTTCTCTCCATGGATTATCCCACAGCCACAGCTCGGACAGCATCCATTGTCATTCCTGGAAGCAGGCTGGGCTCCATCCCTTTTTCTGAGCCCATAACTCATTTTTTCCCTGCCTGAAGCTTTGCTCAGTGCTGTCAGCACTGGGATTACCCCAGCTAATCCAGCCTGTGCAATTCCCTGTGGGATAAATCATTTCCTCTCTCATCTGGCTGTCTCATTATAATTATTGTCATTTTTGGTGATCTGTTTCAAGCTGGGTTTAAACCATGGCAGGGTCTCTCCCAAAACACCTTGCCCACAGCTAAGTGCAATATTTGGAAGTTGCTCATCAAAGGGATTTTAGCTCCAGGGCTTCTCCTCTACCTTGGATTGGGACACAAGCCCAAGGAAGAGAGAAATATTTCAAAACTTTTCCATGACTCCGGCCAAACTCCAGTGGGTGCACTGGGACAAACTGGTGATGGCCAAAGCGAGCAATGGGAGGGGAGACGGAGACCAGGAGCGGAAGGAGAGGTGGAATGCCCATGGCATGGGATGCCCCACATTACCCCAGCTGGGTCAGGGGAGCAGCAGCCGCAGGGAGGTTCCTCATGGATCTGCTGGGGCTGTGCCAAGGTGGCAATGAGGAGATGCTGGGCCGGGGAGCTCTGAGTGCCCCCGCCCTCCCCACGAGCCAGCAGAGCCCATTCCTGCAGCAACACGCCCTGGAACGAGGCCAAGGAATTCTCGTTCTCGGGTCCCCCTTATCTCGATCAGCAGCACGGAGCAAAGAGTCAAGGTCGGGAAGCTGAGTCTGCCGGAGTTCAGCCGTGGCCGGCGGCTCTTTGGCACGGAGGGGTTGGTGCTTCTCTGGTGCCAAGGCAGTGACTCCTCCTGTTTGTGTGTCAGAAAAATAATCTTATTTATGTAACTCCACATGAAGCATTCCAGGGCATGAATATTCAGCTCTTCCTGCAAATAGGAAGCTCTGTTACCTGTAGGGTTTAACTCCCAGTTCAGCTCCTGCCCTGTGGATACTGGTGGCTCTTTTTGACAGGAGAAGGCTTTATTTTATTCAGTGAGTGCCTTTTGCATGGGAGTTTTTCCCCCTCTGTGATAAAACGAGCTGTGCTTTTCCTGGCATTAATATCCTGTGTTTCCTTTGTCTTCCTAGGCAGTGGACCCATCCAACTGTGGCAATTCCTGCTGGAACTGCTCACTGACAAGTCCTGTCAATCCTTCATCAGCTGGACAGGCGATGGCTGGGAATTCAAACTTTCAGACCCAGACGAGGTAAGGTGCCCTGGAATTAAGTGCACAACCCAAATTCCTCAGAAATATTGGTGTGGATAAGCCTCTCCTCCTCCCTTTGGGTAGTCCCTTTTTTGTGGTCTTGGATATGTTGAGGGGAGCCAAGGAATCAAAAAAAATCAGAAAAAAAATCAAACTGAAAGTTTGTTGAAAATTGGGATGCAGTCAGCCTTTGGAAGCAGGGGTTTGTGCCCAAAGTTGGTGGGAAGTAGCTGGAACACCTTAAGGAGAGGAGCAGTGGCAAAGCTCTTCAGATAGGCTGGGTACACTTGAGGGGCATCTGTCCCCTGGTTTGGGGAACAGATGGGATCTTTGTCCCCTTCCCTGACTGGGAGGTGGAGGTTGGACTCTTCTGCCAAGGACCAGTGACAGAACAAGAGGAAGTGGCCTCAAGTTGCACTAGGGGAGGTTCAGGTTGGATATTAGGGAAGATTTCTTCATGGAAAGGGCTGTCCAGCCCTGGCACAGCTGTCCATGGAGTCCCCACCCAGGAGGGATTTAAAAGCTGTGTGGATGTGGCACTTGGGGACATGGATCAGTGCTGGGGAATGGTTTGACTCCATGATCTTAGAGGGCTTCTCCAACCTAAATAATTCCATGAGTGGCATGCCAAAGTGCAAAAGTGACTGGCACTGGGCCATTGCATGTTGGTGTCATCTGGTTTACAAGTGGCAGAAGGTGGAGGAGGTGGGAAGGGAAGGGAAGGGAAGGGAAGGGAAGGGAAGGGAAGGGA
>VWZS01009399.1:0-11691 GCA_013397075.1 Rhabdornis inornatus | reverse complement strand
GGTGATGCTCATGGTGGGGTGATGCTCATGGTGAGGTGATGCTCCCCTGGCTCTCTCACTTTGGGATCATGGATCCACATTCCAGGCTTTCCAAACCCTCTTTCATCCCATGTCCTCCCTTGGAGCATGGGATATGTGTGGTTCACCACCCCAAATGAACTTTGAGAGTGGCATTTTTCTCACCAGGGTCTCAGGGAATGGCTGTGGGCAGCTCTCCAGATCCCCTGCCACCCACGGGATGATGTGCTGGGAATTCCCTTTCCTCCTGGAGACCTCCGGCTGTGCCCATGGGGAGGAGAAATCCACCTCAGCACTCTCCAAATCCTTCGCCATTTTGCTTCAAATACTGGAAAAAAACACATTTGAAGCCACTATGGAATATGAGTTGGAAGGACTCCCAACGATTCCAGAAGGACTCCCAACAATTCCATCTCCCAAGCCTGCACAGGATCTGGGATGTTTTTTTCCGGGGAATTTTATGCTGGCTCTGATGTTTCCTTGTCCCCATCAAGCTAGGAGGAAAACTGTGCTGTGCCCAAATTGCGTGAGGCTCGATTGGAGCCTCTGGAAGTGGTGATTAATGCATGCAGCATCTGGGAGACGTTCATGGACCGGGAGCTGATGCTGATCCATAGGAGCCTGCGTGATGGGAAGTTCCCGAGGGACACCAGTGACGCTGGATCGAATGAGTCAGGACGAAACAGTGGGATCAGACCCACAGCTCAGGAATGTGACGCTCGGATTTGTTGGATACCAGGAAGAGTGGACGAGTCACGGGGGGATGCAAAGGGCGGATCCAGGATAAGGAATTCTCCCCATTTATAACAACTTGCAACCATGCAGGGAACAGCATCCCGGAATAATGAAGGATGAGGATGGAGAATCCTGGTGGTCCTCACGGCAGCCGGGGCGTGGTCCCGGCTCGTGGCTGCATTCCCGAGGCTCGAGAGATCCCTGCCCTCGGAGGGGACGGATCCAAAGCGGGGACAGCGCCCAGACCGCTGCATCCTTCCCTGGAGCCGCGGAGCTCCGAGCGGAGAGGGGCTCGCCTTTCCCCTTGATCCTGGTGCGGATTTCATCGCAGCGGGAGCAGCCGGGGCTCGTGCTCGGCTGTCCCGGGAAAATAAACATCCAGCGGTTCCTTAGGATCACTTTCGGCTCCTTTCCGCTCCTTTCCCAGCGCGCTTCCAAGGGCAGCCCCTGCGGAGACTCTGGCTGGGGGGAGCAGCCCAACCCCAAAGGCTTTGGGGGATTTTCACTCCTTGCAGAACCCCGCAGGTCCCCGCAGCCCGAATCCCGCATTCCCCAGGGATTGCAGCCTGTGGAGCTCCGCGGGAAGTGATGCCCATTAACGGCCCCGCGTTAATTATTAACCCCATTAACCTTCCTGCTCCCCCAGGGGAAGCACGGAGGGGAGGGGGGCACACGACACGGAGCAAATGTGCCCCCCTTGATGCCCCTGCCCTGTCCCCAGCCCTCCTTTTCCCGAGGGTGTCCGTGCCACCACCGGCTGCTGTGAGATTTGGGATAAGGAAGTGGAATTTGGGGAGTTTTTCCCATGGAAAAAACCATCACAGCCACAGCTCTTCTCCCCCAAAATCCATCCCCTTTGCAGCATCCTGCAACCAATAAAAACAATAAAAATAATAATAATAATTTTTAAAAACTTAAAAAAAAATGGGAATTTGGAATAAGAAAATATAATTATTTAAGTTGGAATTCAGGCTGCTCCAAGACCATCGAGTCCAACCGTTCTGTAAAATCCTGGAATAAATGAGCTTTATGATAGAATTGAGCTGAGAGGAAGGGGTTTGCCGAGAGTGATGTCCTCCCCAGCAAGAAAATCCTGCCTGTGTGTGGCATGGCACCCGGAGGAGGATTTTCCCGGCCCCACGTGCTGCTGTGGCTGCTCAGGTGTGGGATCGAACAGAGCCAGAGCAGGCAGAAGGGTTTTCCCAGACTCCAGTTTGTGATTATCCAGGGATGCCCAGATCCAGCAGCACAGCAGAGCAGGAGGCAGAGGATGCTGGAGAGGATTTCTGTGCTCGAAAACTGCTGGAAACTCCGTGAGCTGCTGCTCCAAGTAGAGACCAGCCAGGAAAAGGGACATTTTCGGGTCGGTGTCTTGAAATGAGACATTGAAACTTGTGTTTGAGGGACATCGAGATAGAAACAGGAATTACTGAAGGCTGAAGTGAGGCAAGGGCTCTCTGGAAATCCCTGAGATCCCAGGGAGGTGGAAGGAGGTGGTGAAAGAGAAGGATGAATTTAGGGGGGGCAGTAGAGGGATGCAGAGTGAGGTGGAAGGAGGAGGATGGGGTGCTGAGCAGCAGGAGATGAGTTTGGCTCCTTCCTGGGTGATTTCTTCTGGATGATCTTCAAGATCCCTTCCAAACCAAACCATTCTGTGATTCCATGTGGGATGTGCACACCCTTCCACACATCCCGCTGGTGGTTCCCTGTTGGATTGTTTGTTTTTTTTAAAAGAGTTGAGCAGTTATTAGTTGCTATAAAGTTGTTTATTGTAAAGGAACATCAGTCTTGAAAGGCAAAGAGTCTTAAGTGTTAAAGTCCATGCTAAAAGTTTTTGGTATAGAGTTTTAAATAGAAGTAAAGTCTGGCGATGATGATGGCAGTGAGGGGAGAGAAGAAAGAGAGAGTGTCTCTTCCCAATGCATGGATTATTATACACTAATTACTTAATAAGCTAAAAACACCAGCCTGAAGCATTTCTTCTTAACTTATTAGAATTCTAGTTTTTTAGTAGAAAAGTTTACATATAATTTACACATATGGCTTATCTTGTTCTATCTGAAAAATGTAAGAATATTTTTACTTTCTTCTTATTTTGTTTTAAACTATGTTTTTGGAGCTTTTTTGGAGACTTGTTTTTTATATTGGTATGTAGGACTATATAAATATATACATACACACACATATATATACTGTATATGTACCTATAGGTATATAGGTATCTTTTTTAGCTCTTACTAGAATTTATTTTTTAAGACTTGTTTTCTATATTAATATTTAAGACTTTTACTTTTTAAGACACTTAAAACATATTCTTACTTATTTAAACTTATTTATTTACTTACTTATCTAAAATTTAAACTTACGTATTTATTTTACGTAAGAGTGGCTTAATAGACTTTAATTCATTTAAAGGTTTTAATTCAATACTTGCACTTTGATGTCTCTCTGAAGAATTCAGAGAGGCTTCTGATTTACAGGCTTCAGCATTTCCCGGGCACAGAAGCGGAGATTTAGGGAGCACGGGGACACTTTTGGTGCCCGTTCCCGTCCCGGGCCGGCCGCGCCGGGGGTGCTGCCGTGGGATGCCGGGGTTGCCTTTCGGAGTCAGCACTTTCCGCTGTTTGCTTTCCTCCCCCGGCTCCCTCCTGCCGAGCCCCGGCCTCTGAACCTCGTCCAACAGCAACTTTCCGTCTCTTCCAGGGCCTTTCCCCGCTGCCGGGAGCGCGGCCGTTCCCTGGCCTCGCTTGAAAGGCGCTCCCACAATGAGCCTTTGTGCCAGGCTGGTCCGGAGGGCAGGAATTCGGAATTGTCGGGACACGGGGCCAAACCGCCTGTGGCAGGGGCTGAGGCTCGTGGGGAGCTCGGGGCCAGGGCTGCTGCCCCAAATTCTGCATCCCTGGCAGGGATGCTCCCCAGATTCTGCATCCCTGGCAAGAGAATGCTTCCCAAGGGTCCCTGGGATACTTCCTAAATTCTGCATCCCTGGCTAGGAATGCTCCCCAAAATGTGGCATCCCTGGCAAGAGGATAGTTCCCAAGAGTCCCTGGGAAGCTCCCGAAAATTCTGCATCCCTGGGTACAGATGGTCCCCAAATTCTGCATCCCTGGGCAGGGATGCTCCCCAAAATGTGGCATGCCTGGGTAGAGATGCTCCCCAAATTCTGCATCCCTGGCAAGAGGATGGTTCTCAAGAGTCCCTGGGATGCTTCCCAAAATTCTGCATCCCTGGGCAGGGATAATCCCCAAATTGTGCATCCCTGCAGTAAGGATGGTGCCCAAAGTGCAGCATCCCTGGCAAGAGGATGGTTCCCAAGAGTCTCTGGCATGCTCCCTAAATTCTGCATCTCTGGGTAGGGATGCTCCCCAAAGTGTGACATCCCTGGCAAGAGGATGGTTCCCAAGAGCCCCCGGGATGCTCCCCAAATTCTTCATCCCTGGCAAGAGAATGCTCACCAAGAATCCCTGGCACAAGGATGTTCCCCAGAATTCCACATCCATCAAAGAAGGATGTTTCCAAAAATTCTGCATCCCAAAGGTCTTCAGCCCTGGCGTCAGGATACTCCCATAGTTGATGCATCCCTGGGTGAGGATACTTCCCAAAATTCTGCATCTCTGGGGTAGGGATACTCCCCAGAATTCTGCATCCATCAAAGAAGGATGCTCCCCAAAATCTTCATCCCTGGAGTGAGGGTACTCCCTGAGATGCTGCAACCCTGGGTGAGGATGCTCCCCAAAATTCTGCATCCCTGGGGTAGGGTTTCTTCCTGAGATGCTGCATCCCTGGGTGAGAATACTCCCCAAAATTCTGCATCCCTCAGGTGGGGATGCTTCCCACATGCTGCATCCCCCTCCTGCCTTCAGCATCATTTTGGGAAGGGAAGAGGACGCTCCCAGCCTGGTCATGCTGAACTGAGCTTTTATTTTCCTTAAGACAAGGCTCTCTTTCCATGGGGTAAATTTCCTAATTTCCCATTCCCTGAGCTTGGCTTGCCCTTCGTGGGCCCAGGAGAGCCTCTCCCTCCACATTCACGCTCATTCCTTAACTGCCTTCCCACATTCCCCTCCTCCTCCACCCCTCCCGCCATCCCAAACTCCCAAACTGCTCAGTGAACAAACAGAGAGTGGCAATGAGGAAGGTGTTAATTGGTGAGGTTCGTTGAGCTCTGGAAGGGTTTGCTGAGGAGTGCTGTGGCTTTTTTGGAGCCTGGGATGTCCTCCCGGGCTCATCCTTGGCACCCTCCATCCCAGCTCAGTGGAAAAGGCACGGCAGGAGCGGTGCCGTGGATTTTCAGCTCCCATTTTAATGACATTTCCCAGCTGGAAAGCACGAGGTGAAGCCAGAGCCACGCAAGGCCTTGGCTCAGGGCAGACCACCAACGTGCCCAGCACAGACCTCCGGTGAGCCCACGGCTCCGAGCCCAATCCCAGGGTTTGGAGGGAGCCAGGAGCAGCCTGGGAAGGCTGGAGGGGAGAGCAAAGCCTGCTGAGCTCCAGCCCTGCCTGAGAAGGGGTTTCTTTTGGAGCAAGGAATCATCATCTTCAAGAAAAAATAAAATTAAAATTCCCCACATTGAGGTTTTTTCTGCAGGGTTTTTATGTTTCTCTCTTTCCCTGTCCCAGTTGCTTTTGCAGAATTCCCAGCTGGTGCTGGCATTGCTGTCCTTGTGCTGGGGGCTCTGCTCCAAGGAGAGAATCCTTTGTTGAATGAGCCCAGAAAGCCAAGCAGGGAGATCTGGCAGCAGGAAAAGTCTTTGCTTTCCCTCTGAAGGGCAGGAGGGGCTGGCAGGGATCCCCCAGGAGAGGTTTGGGATCTGTGGCTTGGGGAGCTCTTGGGAAGTTTGGCCTCTTTCACCATCTTTGCCTCAGTTTCCCCAAGTGCAATCCCAGATCCCAAACCTTCTGGGGTCCCTGTTTGGGATGGGATGGGATGGGGGGCTGCTCCTTCCAGCCCCACCACCACTGTGATTGTTTCATTTTTCCAATCCCCTGAATCTTCAGCCAGGATCAACCCAGCGTGGCAGAATAAACCCATTCCCACATTGCTGCCATCTTTCCCCACCTCTATCCCAGGTATTTCCCAAGAAAGTGGGATGGGAGACACTGGGAGATGTTATTTGGGGTTTCCCTGGTGACACCACTCCCAAATCCTGGGAGCTGGGGCCACCCCTGTGGGGATCAGGATCCTGTGGGAAGCCTGGTGGGATGCCCTGCCCAAACAGCTCAGGGCATTTCCTTCCTGTGAGCCCTTGCAAGTGGTTCTGTGATCCAAACACATCCCAAATGCTTTCCTAGGAACATGGGGAACATCAACAAGGAGGATTAAAATCTCACCTGGGTCATTTTGGACCTTAATGATGTGCAAAAGCTCTGAGAGCCTCATCCAGCTGGGTTTGTCCTGCTCTTTTGGGGTTGGAGCTCAGGGACACTGGAAGTGGGGTTGGTGACAGTGGCTGCACTTTGGGGACAGTGAAGACACCTGGAGGCATCGTGTCCTCATCCTCTGCCCCAAACCCTGGGACAAGGTGACACTTCTGGGCCTAGACTGAAGGTGTTTTGCAGCTTCTGTTCCCAATTCCCTGCCAGCTCCTCTTCCCACACTCCTCCAAGGCCTTCTCCTCAGCACCACCCAGTCTGGCCAAAAGGAAAGTCCTCACTGGAGAAGAATTCCCCATAAATCACCAGGATCTGCATCACCACGCTGGGTTTTCATCACAAAATCCCCCCAAAAAATAGCAAGTGGGGCAAATCTCAGCACGAAGCTGGCACAGCCCTGGTTTGACTTTTCCCTCCTCCATAAAATCCAGCCCCAGCTCAGCTGCTGGCATAGGGTGAGATCAATGTTTATTTTTCCCCTCCCCTTTTTGGGATCCTGGGGTTGCTCCTGTGAGGTCCCACTTTCATGGCAGAGCCAATTCCTGATGATAAAAATAGAAGGCAGGGGCTTCCTGCCAGCGAAGGAAAGAGGAGAAAGAGGAATGAAATGCCAAATAAATGAATAAAAGTGAGTGAGTGGCACTCACAGAGCTGCAGGAGGATTTGAGGGTCCAAGGAACTTGTGGCTGAATGGCATCAACACAGGAAAAGGGATCAAATGGAGTGGTTTTGTCACCATCCTTGGGTGATGCAGGGGAAAACCCCTTTGCTGGTGTGAGGCAATGGATTTATGCTCTCCAGTGTGGATCCAAACCCTTCCCAGCTGGATTTAAAAATCTCTGTCACTGTTGACCTCTTTAAAGGCCGTGCCAAACTTTGGTCTGGGATGTGCCAGAGGGTTTGGATCCCACAGTGTCCAGTGTGATGTGGTTTCTGTGGGATGCCAGCAGCTTCCCCAGGCCCCCCGGGACCCCCAGCACCCAAGGGTGCCTTTCCAAAGGGTAGGATGAGATGTGTGAGGTTCTGTTTGGTGCTGCCCTGGGATTTCCCAGGCTTTGGGAAGATCTGTCATAGAATCCTTGAGAATTTGGGTTAGAAGGGACCTTAAAGCTCATCCCATTCCACCCCCTGCCATGTCCAGGGACACCTTCCACTATCCCAGGTCACTCCAACCCCCTCCAACCTGGCCTTGGACACTTCCAGGGGTTTAATGTCTATGCATCCTTATCTCCTCAGTAAAACAAGGATGATAACAAAAAAATGGTGCCTGGTCTCATGGCTCTGCCAATATAAGTCTGATTTAGGGGTGAAAAAGCAGGGAATGTGAATCGGGAGCAGCAGGAGCATCCCGGAGCTGTGACAATTTTTGGGCTCCAACAGCACCAATATTTGCAGCTCGAGTGGAGGAGCTGCAAAATTGGCAGCAGTTCAGGAGAGAGTGAGGAAAATTATTGGAATGAGGCTCTGGGAGCTCCACTTCTCTCCCTGTGTGTTGGAAAGGATTTCTCCAAGTCACAGGCTCTCCCCTGGGATAGAGATCCCTCCACAGGGAAAGGAAATTTGGCCATGAAGAGGTGGGGGGCAAAAACTGATCAGTGAACAAATAGAGAGTGGCAATGAGGAAGGTGTTAATTGATGAGGTTTGTTAAGCTCTGGAAGGGTTTGCTCAGGAATGCTGTGGCTTATATGGAGCCTGGGGCTCGTTTTTGCTCCTCACCCCCCAAATAAGTTCTGTAGCTCAAAAAAATCATTCCTTGTGGCAGGACACAGCAGCTCCTTGCAGGGATCCAGCCTGGATGCCAAGGCTAGGATTTTCACACAAGTTTTGGGAGAGTTTCTGCAACTGAACCTTATTTTGAGCTGGAAATACACCTCAGTGCCAATGGCAAACCCATCCTGAGTGCTGTGTTCAGCTCAGAAATCCAACATCAGAAATGGAGCTGCTGGAGCCAGTCCTGAGGAGGGCACGGAGCTGCTCCAAGGGCTGGAGCCCCTCTGCTCTGGAGCCAGGCTGGGAGAGCTGGGGGTGCTCACCTGGAAAGGAGAAGGCTCCAGGGAGAGCTCAGAGCCCCTTCCAGGGCCTAAAGGGGCTCCAGGAGAGCTGGAGAGGGACTGGGGACAAGGCATGGAGGGACAGGACACAGGGAATGGCTTCCACTGCCAGAGGGCAGGGATGGATGGGATATTGGGCAGGAATTGTTCCCTGGGAGGGTGGGCAGGCCCTGGCACAGGGGGCCCAGAGCAGCTGTGGCTGCCCCTGGATCCCTGGAAGTGCCCAAGGCCAGGTTGGAGCAACCTGGATCAGTGGAAGGTGCCCCACTGGAATGAGCTGAGCTTTAAGGTCCCTCCCAACCCAAACCATTCTGATTCCTGATCCCTCCCTAAGCCCAGTATTACCACATTGTAGCAGTAACAAAATGGGATTTTGCATCTCCCCCTTCCCAACCACCTCGTGCTGCACCAACCAAACCCAAAGCTGGTGCCCAACCCCAAAACCTCCCAGGCTGAACCCAAAATTCAGGTCACAACCAGACAGGCCAGGAAGAGCTGGACCCGCCTTTGCCTGGTCCCGGTGAATCATCAGCGGCAGAGCTGTGCCAGCTGCTTGCTCAGCCACCAGCAAGGAGGGAAAAACTCCAAACAAACCCAACAACTCAACCAAAATCCGCTTGCAGTTCCTCTCAGGAAGAGCCACTCTGTGTATTCACTACACTGGCAGGAAAACACAATGCTCTTTCCATTGGAGCATTCCTGATATCAGCCCAGGGATCTGTGCAATCCTTCTCTGATAAAATTAGCAACGAGGAATGTGCAATTCCTACTGGGGTGGCTTATGGAAATGATAAACAGAAACAGAACAAATCCAGGTCTGGTGTGTGGATTTAGAAATCTCAGCAGCTGCAGCGCTGGATTCACCCTCTGTGAGCCCTGGGATTGTGGGAGAGGGGGAAACTGGAGCACAGGCTGCTCCCAGAAGTGACACATTTTAGTGAAATTGCTTTAATAAACAATTTGGGTTGTGATTCAAACTTGTTTACCCACACAAGAAAAACTGAGAGGAATGCCTTGGGGGCTGGTTTGTACTCGCCCAGGGTTTGCACGGATCTGCAAGTGGGGCATCCCTCCCCTGTGTGGAGATGGAGATGATCCCCTGGAGATAAGGGCTGGATTAGCTCAGGGATCTGGGTGGGAGAAAAATCCGAAGGATTTTACCCCAAATCTTGCCTTGTTCATGACCAGAATGAGGTGGGATGGGAGGGAGACCAGCACAGAGCAGGAGATTGCCCTTCAGAGCGTTGGGAGGACCCACAACCTTCCCTTTGGAGAGCACGTCCCTCCTTCCAGAGAGCACTTCCCTCCCTCTGAGAGCACATCCCTCCCTCTGGAGAGCACATCCCTCCTCTCTGAGAGCACATCCCTCCTTCCGGAGAGCACATCCCTCCCTCCGGAGAGCACATCCCTCCCTCTGGAGAGCACATCCCTCCTCTCTGAGAGCACATCCCTCCTTCCGGAGAGCACATCCCTCCCTCTGGAGAGCACATCCCTCCCTCTGGAGAGCACATCTCTCCCTCCCTCTGAGAGTACATCCCACCCAGCCTCTCCGCCTCGCTGACAATTTTCTCAGACATTCCTTCTCAGCCCTAGTGCTCCTCGTTTGGGGTTGCTGTGACTCCAGAAATAAACACACGAGGTTCTGCTGGGGGATAAAAATGCCATGTGGCTTTCCCCGCCCGACTTCTGTGCACTCAGCTTCCAGATGCTCCGTAAGGGTCGGCTTTGGGAGAGCAGTGGTGAAGTGGCCTGGGAAAGGCAGGGTCTACAGCCAGCCAGTGGGGTCCCAAAATTCCAAGGCTGATGTTAGGAGCAGGAGCTGATGGAGCTGTGGAGAAGGGGAGTGGGCTTGGCAACGTGAAGGTGCAATGGGAAGGAATTCTGGTGTTCCATGTGCTTTCCTTGTGGATGATGTTTTTTTCTGCAAGGGTGGGTTTGTTCTGAACCAGGATAACTCACATCCTGAGAGAGATCAGAAGTGCTGACAAACACGAGCTCAGTTTTTTCTTCCCTATTTTCCTCACAAAACACCAGGAATTGTTGGAGACAACTCAGTTCCTGTTTGCTTTCCTTGTCGTGCTCTGGTGACGTGGACAGGCACAGCCCAGGCATGTCCTGGTTCTTGCTGGACAAATCCTGTCCAGGAGCTCCGTCTCACCCATGTGTAGCCACCGAAACCACTGGCATGGTCTCTGACTTGATTCTGAGGCCCCAGCACTGGGATGGGATGGATGCTGGGGGACTCCAGGTGAGTTCCATGGTGTCTTCCTGGGGATGGAATCTCAGGCTCCAGCAGACATATTTTGGGGAACATCCCTCAGGAAAACAGCCAGAGAGGACACCAAGAGATCTCCTTGGGAAAGGCAAAGCCTGGAGTAGGCAAGCTGGTGACCAATGGATGGGAGTCCAGCACAGGGATTGTGAGCTGGGAAGATCCCAGCCTGCAAGCAGGGCTGTCTAACCCAATCCAGATTTCCATAGGAAATAACTCCAGGACACTTCCACCACAAACTATGCACTGCTTCTGCTTGGATGAGTCTGCACACTGTCATCCCTGGCTATTTTTTCCCCATCCTCCCTTCCAAGCATTGTTCCAAGGCCGAGGCCACAGCCACAGCCAGCTGGGTGCCCTGGGAAAGAACTTTCCCAGAACTTTCCCTGTCCCCGGGAAGGACACAGCAGGAAGAGACAGGAGGTCTCGCTGGAGCCAGTGGGAAGCACACAGGGGGTGTGGGGTTTTTCAGGAATGTGGTTCCGAGGAGGGAATGCCAGCTCTGCATCCCCATCAGCACAGGGACAAAGCTGGGATCCAGTTGGTTACTCAGGCTCCACACATGAAGTGTGGGCTGGGCTGAGAAGCCGAAGCCTGGCTTGGGAGTCAGGATGGGGAGGACAATATCCATGTGCTTCCCAGGAATGAGGATGAACATGAGGGACCGTGACCTCCAGCAGGGCTGAACTGGCCAAGGCAGCCCCAGCTTGTTCTCCTCTTCCCAGCCGGATACTGGGAGCTCTGGAATGTGTGACCTGGAGTGGCAAGGCTCTGGCAGTTCCATGGAGACTTGAGCTGTCACACAAAAGGAAAGCCTGAAAAAAATCTTCCTGGAAAAGGCAATAATCCCTCGAGACAATTTTCCAGGTGAAGAACGGGATTCCTGATAAGCTGTGTGTAAAAGATGTCTGCCTTCCATAGAAATTCTGGGATTGGCATTAAAAAAGAAGGGAAGGAATCAGCACAGAAATACAAATTGTGTGGGAGTAAAGGGGGAGAGTTTGGCTTTGAGCTGAAAAAATCAATTTTCTGGGGGTGGAGAGAAACCAAATGAAATCAAAACAAGTTTTGACCAGCTCTCAAAAAAATTCTAGGATCTTTTTCTCCCAGAAGCTCCTGGTGCTGGAGTCTATAACCCAAGGAGCTTTAGCAGCATGGCATGGAGGCATCCAGAGGGAGAGAGAGAAGGAGGGAGACAGGGATGGATAAATGGATCGATGATGGAAGGATGGATGGATG